>JAZKJV010000833.1:577521-658547 GCA_037367405.1 Ottelia alismoides
TATGTCAACTGAACTCCCCCCATCCTGTAATGGGAGATTGCGCCCCATCTGCAATAACAATTGATATGTCAGGATGAAAAGATCAGTACGAAGTGAACTAAGCTCAGTATCCACATAAGTGATGAAAGGCACCTGAATCCATAATCCACTTCGAGATGACCCTTATTACAACTAGTGAGGGGTGGTTTTAAAAAGTCCCCTCCTATTGATTTCTTAGCTTTTGACCGATATGGATCAAAATATCGATGATATTTCGATATATCGATAACGATGATATTCACTGGTATTTATGTATATCAAAAAGATCATCCATGTGAGCTTGATTTCACTACTTATTTCAATGAGATCCTTGTCTGGTACGGTATGGCGCGATAGGTGATGCATACTACGATTCTTCAAATTGAGGAGCTTGACCCCTGTTAGATTTTGGCAAAGGAGATGAAAAAACCCTAAAGCTTCTACATATCTGATATACCTCCTTCTTTTGATATATGTTTGTCATTTATTTTCGTAAATAGATGCACCACTACTGTAACTCTCTCTGTAACTAATTCTACAGTTCACTAGATGCATCTTACGATAGTTATTTTTATTAACGGAACATTGTCTCATTATTCATTATCTACTTTTTAGAATAAAATGTCTCATCTATTTTATGAATAGAATATGTGTTCTAAGTATGGTGAACTTGGCTATTTTTATTTCCAATTTCATTATTTATCAATCAGCAATCAAAATTAACAATGACTCAACGATGTATTCGATATGATTGATATGAGCAATATAAGAGTCATAGATGATCAATATGTGTGATATAAGTGTATATTTATAAGTTATATATCGTTTCAAGAATTTGGATGAACTCCATTTCCAATATCTATCGGTCAGCAATTCAGCATTGACAATGATGTAACCAATATGACTGATATGTGCAATATAAGGGTATAGATGAGCAATATATGAGATAAAAGTTTGTATTTCCAAGTTATTTATTGTTCTAATAACTTGAATGATCTTAATTTGCGAAAAAGTTGCAAAACGGCTTTTTTAGCCGTATCCTAGATTTCTACTGAAATCGTCGAAATTTCTCAAAATTTCATCAAAATTTCCATTTCCAGGGGAATTGAAACGAAATCGAGATTTCAAACCTTGGTGAGGGCATAGGTGTTGGAGTATGTGTCACTTATGTGGTAGATGGGTAATTGGATCCCTCTAAGTCCAATTACCACGTCCAGTGTTTAGTTCTACATCTATCAGTGGTGGGACTTGGAGGATCTGTGGAGAAAAGAAGGCCCAGACCTCATGTATCAGATAAGAAAGTTGAATGCAATAATCAGCCCTTTGAGGCATTCTCCTGTGGTTTCATCCCGCTCCTTAAGGAGGAGGGTTCCACGTAAAAATCTCGGTGCTCTTTAATGTTTATTCTAGTATCTTCGATTGCGCTTCCGCATTTCATATTTCTAACATAGTAACAGAGTCGTGTTAGTTTTCCTAACATAGTATCAAAGCGGGTTTCGATTCTCGAGGATTTTATGTTCATCATTTGTTCGAGATTCGATTTTGGTATTTTATTATTGAAGATTTTGTTTGTGATTCGTTCAAGTTCTAGGGTTTTTGGTGAAAACCCTAATCAAAGACGTGGCAACCTCGCTAGTAGGCATTGTATCTCCATCATGTCACAGTTAGGGTTTCTCTGTTGATACCCTAAATCCACGCAAGACCAGGTGTCGTCCTCAAGCTCCAGCGGAGCCCTATTCTCCTTGTCGCAAACAGATCCCATGCAGACACCTTCTTCATCCCCAAGACGAGGTGGCACCTTCGGCTCCATGCAGAGGTCGCATGACCTCCCGCATTCTCGATCGACGGTGATGCATCTTCAACCAAACTCCGGGGGCAGCATCGGGGTTCCAACTAAGAACCCATAGGTGGTGATGATCTCCATACCAGTCGCATCATCTTCAACTAGGTGCATCTCTAAGCATCGCCTACACGCCATGGATACCAGGTGCACCTGATTATCCTATATCCAAGCCAACTCCAGGCGGAGCCTCTTCGACACCAAGTGATGAAGCCTCTTCTGTGCGTCCTCCTGCATCTTCAGAAGCCGAGTCACTACAACTCTTTACGATCCCCTTTATCAGCATGCGGCGATGGCATGAAAGCAGGTCCAGGCGATGCCGCTCCTCCCCTCTGATGTTGGCGATCACCAGCACCACTAATGCACGCAGTAGTGTCGCAACCCCTCCTCCTCGAGTGATACCTCCCTCGCACCCTTCGTTGTTGACAGACGGCGAAATGGAGGCGCTCCAGCACCTCCACCTTCCCAGCAGCTCAAGGCGGCGAGCTCCACCAAGCAGAGCCCTTAAGCAAAGATGCAGCAGCCTCTCCTGGCAGGTATTGTATCTTCATCATGTCATGGTTAGGGTTTCTCTATTGAAACCCTAAAGCCACGCAAGACCGGACACTACCCTTAAGCTTCAGGTGGAGCCCTATTCTCCTCGTCGCAAACAAATCCCCAGGCAGACGCCTTCTTCATCCCCAAGAAGAGGTTACACCTTCGACTCCAAGCGGGGGTCGCATGACCTCCCACATTCTCGATCCACGGTGACGCATCTTCAACCAAACTTTAGGGGCAGCATCGGGGTTCCAACTAGGAACCCTAGGCGGTGATGATCTCCAAACCAGTTGCATTATCTTCAACAGGGTGCATCTCCAAGCATCGCCTACACGCCATGGATACCAGGTGCACCAGATTATCCTCTCTCCAATCCAACTCCAGGCGGAGCGTCTTCAACTCCAGGCAATGAAGCCTCTTCTAGGTGTCTTCCTGCATCTTCAAAAGGTGGTAATCTGCCACCGCAACTCTGCGGTAGTGGTGTGAAAGCAGGTCCAGGCGATGTCGCTCCTCCCTCCGATGTTGGCGATAACATCCCCATCAATTTCCATATCTGGTTGCAAAATAGATCCCAACTATCTAAAAGAATCTTTCTTCTAAATGTTATCGTCTCCAATCTTCACCTTGAGTCCCTCACAGTTGTTTCCATCAAAAGTGCACTATATATATTCAGTCTTAGATGTACTTATACGAAATCTTTTATTCTCAAAGGCATCTCTCCAAACCTCCAGCTTCTCATTTACTCAATCTCTTATCTCATCAATCAACACAATATCATCGGCGAACAACATACACCAAGGTATATCATCCTAAATGTGACATTCAACTCGTCCATAATCAAAGCAAAAAGGAATTGACTCAAAGTTGAACCTTGATGCATACTGATGCTGATGTTAAAATAGTCAATCTTCCCAAACTGGATCCTTACATAAAATGAAGCCCCATCATGCATATCCTTTGTAAGGTTATTGTATGAGACAAGTATTTCTCTCGTCTCTAGAACTTTCCACAATGTCTCCCATGGGACTGAATCATAAGCCTTCTCTAAATCAATAAAAATCATATGGAGGTTTTTCTTTTTAGCTCTATAAATCCCCATTGTTCTACCTAACAAGTGGATAGCTTCAATAATAGCAGCCTTTCAAGAATCCTAAAGTAGACCTTGATTTATGACATGATGCCGGAAAAAGACAAAGACTAGGGATGTAAACTAAGACAAATGTGTCTACACAAACATTTAGGGAATCGGTTGTGAGTGCATACTAATGCCACGACCGTCCCCATCCAATCTCACATGTGCTCTAGGACAGTTGAGGTTATTTATAGGTCTGAAATCACCCTGAAAACATCAAAATCAAAAAGTTTGGTCTGTCCTAGAATGTTGGTGGTATGAGATGGGACCACGGACCCCTAGTGATAGTGCAAGGGGCTTCTCAAGATGTTTGCAACAAGAATCAATAACGTGAGAGACCGAACAGGAGCCATTCGTGCAATGATTTCGCATTAGCAGCTTCGTAGTGTCGCGTGAGGGTGTTGGACAAAGCACGAGGCATGGACTGTTGCGCGAGCATCTTGGAGTAACATGCAACCATGTTTGGCAGGGAGAGAAAGAGAGAACAGGCGCCCGACAACGACGACGGCTGCGGGCGGCGATGAGGGAGAGAAGGTGGACCGCTGTGAGACTAGGGCTTGAGGGTACTAGATTTGATCTAGTATCGTTGCTTTATTACCATGTGGAAGGAGAATCATCAACGTGTTATTCATGAGATCCAAGGGCTCTCTTATATAGAGGGAGAAATCGTAGAGGATAAATTACATAATAGAGATGAAAGAAATAAAAAATACATAAAGATAAACATATCTCAACATAGTGGCATGCCAATATGGTGCTTCTGCAAGAAACTAAGATCCATTCCTGGCCCAGCATGTTTTGGAGCTCGATCAACGAATCCAAGTTCAGTTAGAGTGGTCGATTCAGTTCGCAGTTCCGGAGAATTCCTATTAGCGTAGAATAATGATTGTTTTGTCTTTGCGTTTGAGCTTGCTAGCACACACATGTTATCTGTTATACTCAACGACAGACGTAGTGGGGATTGCAAAAACTTTTCATTGTGGTTGTAGGAATATCTTCAAGAGGCCAAACTGTTGTTTGCATCGACCACAAGGGCTCATTGGAGGGGACTTCAATGCTATAATGTTTGCGGTAGACTGTCCCATCCTACATGGGGTTGGGATCAGGGTTCTGTGGATTTTATTGACACGATTCAAGGCCTCCAGCTACATGTTTTAGATGCAGTGGGATGTCAGTTTACAAGGCAAAATTCTAGGGTGAGATCGAGGATTGAGACATTCAGATTGGTTGTCTATAATTTAAAGACTTGGGCAAACGATGGATGGTTGGAAGGCGAGATGCCTTACCCGAAATGGACAACTAGCCCTACTGAAAGTCATTCTTGCGACGATTCTGTTTTTCTTCATGTCCACAGGTATCCTACCAGGGGTAATCTGGAAGTGCCATGAAGCACGCATGAGAAGACTTTTATGGAGCCCTTCGTATGGCAGAAACAGAGGCTTACATCTCATAAGTAGGGACACTATCATACTCCACATGGATCAGTGGGTTTTGGAGTTCACAGACCAGAAGATATGAATAAAGCGCTTCTCAAGTGGGCGGCTAGAATATGGGGTAGAAATATGGACCTTGTATGCCGTCTAGTTAGGAAAGTTTATGATCTCCCTCCGAGCCTTTCCATCCCTTCTGATGCACGTCGATCTCCTACGGCGGATTGAAGAGGAATTTGTGCAGTGAGCCTTGTTCCCATGTAAAGCCAGTTATTGGTGATGGATCCTCTCAGATTTTGGTTAGATGATTGAATGGGATCAGCCCTTCAGCAGGCATGTTACCCTCGTCTCTTCTCCATGGCAGTCAGTCGAGATATGCCCCTTCAAGATTTGTGGACAGATATAAGTGGACACTATTGTTCACTTCTGGTCTTTCAGAGCAGCACCATGAGGATTTTCTAGGTTTGTTGATCTTTATCTTTGGTTTAGCAGGTCCGACCGTGGGTAGAGAATATTGGGTCTGGTGGGACAGTTATTTCTCGAATAAAAAGGCGTATGTGGTACTTTCTGCCTCTCATTGACTAATAAAGAGTGTGCTTGCAAGTTTACTGGATGTTGCAGATCCACCGAAGATTAAGGTCTTCTTTGAATTCAAGGCTGGGAATGAACTCTGACTAGGTTGCAGTGGTCCTTCTTCAATCTTGGCGTACATGATTCTTGCCCCATATGTAACGATCTTAATCATTTATTCTACTCATGCAAGCGCATGTCCGGTTTGAGAAGTGATGGATATTTCCTGGTCAGACCCTCATTTTATTCTAACTTTTGGAACAGTCTCGTGGCGAACCAGTTCCAACCTGCCACTGAGGTATGGAAACCGATTGCTTTTCTTTGGGGCATCTGGATTTCGCATAATGGAGTTGCCTTTAGAAATGAGCGGTACTCCATGGATAATGTAACCCATATTGCTACATCTCTTCTTGAAACCCGGCTTCTGTAAATTTACCATATTAATATATTTTGGGGCGAGCACATACTGCGAGTGTTTCCCCCCTTTTTTATAAAAAAAATATAGGAGGATTTGTGAACCTAATGACTTCTGATACCTCCTTCCGTCCATTCGTAATATCTAGAGTGGTGGCCTGTCAAGGATGTTCCTACATATTTTATTCATTTACTAATCTTTACATGAAGTAAGTTCTTGTTTTATCCCTTTTCAAGTATGTATGTTTGTGTTTTGCATATATTTGTTGATGTTAATAGGACATGAGAGTATATTATTGTCAATACTTATAAGGTATGAGTGTTTCTCTTAATGCATCACATTCTAGTTCCATCAAAACTACTACAGTTAGTTCAACTTAAAAATCATACAACAAAATATAATTAAAATCTAAAAATAAAATAAGAGAGCTAATATAACCAAGTTCCTTTGCATTCCCTTAGAACTCCCAGTGCAGATTGATCAAAGCATTTGAACAAAACAATGATGATTACCTGCAGCTTTCGCCATTTTGAATCATGGATCTTAAAGTATCCACCGCAAGTCCATGTTTTACAGTCACCTAGATATAGTGTCAGAAAGTTGATTAAATATGCAATTCATCTATGATAAATGAAATATGCACATCAACATTTTCTACAAGAAGGATTTATCAATTAAACAGTGTCCCAAATTCAAAGAAACTCGAATTTTTGGACATTGAAGTTGTACGGTTTTTAAAAAGTGTATGAACTTCATATCAACATTATTTCCAGGACCTTAGCCTTGGCATATATTTCTAAAAGTAGTATTAAAAAATTACTTAAAGAACGACTCAAATGAAGGGAAGTCAAAAATTTTGGTTATTAAAGTTGTATAGTTTCCAAAATGGGTGCAAAATTACTTTCAGCCCCTATTAGTTAAGACCAAGGGAATGACAATCTCATTGAGAACCTTACTCCTCTCATATATGTAGAGGTTAGTTGGAAAGCTAGAGGTAAGCCCTTGTAAATGAAAAATAACAAGAAAACAAAAAATAGCCAAATGGAAAGGAAGGTATTTTAACACACACAAACTCGAAGATAGATGTCAATTAAGCTCAAGCTTGAAATAACACTGATCGAAATGGCTATTTTGAAGAGCTTTCGTAAAAATGTATGCCACATGATCCTTTGAACGAACTTGAACAGGCATATTTTTAATAGTGCGAGATATGCAACCCTCATGGTAGTTTTGTTTTTTTCCTTTTATCTCCCAGAGTCACCCCAATAATTTGGAAGGCTCTTGATCCCACCTTTATCACCGTACACCTTCTCCTTTCACCCATGTTCATAGCCAACAAGCCAGAGTCATTGACAATCGTCAGTTGGAACCCCACAAATCCTCCTACGGCATCGTCATCTTCATTCATTTGCTGCTCCTGCAACATAGCTAATAGTTAATAGCCACATCGTTCGGATCCCTTGAGCTGCAGCAACTGGATCCCTTGAATCCCTTCAGTTAGGGACATCTTCTAGAGATATCGACTTTAGACCATCCGTGATGGCAACATCACCCATCGCATGCTCTTACGGCCTCTCCTCCATAACCACGGGACCTATCGCTCAGAGCCCTAGAGCCCTATCTCCTGGAAACATCGAGCCCAATCACCTCGAACCTTTGTCTAAGATCCTAAAATCAACTCATCTAGATTATATTTTGCATAACATCACTAGCTCCACTTGATGAGCCCTCAGGAACTCGTTTGATGTCAATCCGAGATCATTACAAATTGTTGTATTTTTTTGAAGATTTACATTTGTTAAGCCCGTCAGTAAACCTTAACCTCTGTCATTCAACAACGACAACAAACCTAAACCCTAAACCATGTTATATCTTAACATTTGTCATTAAGAGATTAATAAATCATTTTTGCGAGACCAAAGAGGGGGCTACACGCGAAGGTGTCCGACCCACGTATATTAAGTTATTGGAAAGATACAAATGTTGCCTCACAAAAGCCAAGATTCAAGAAGACTCTTGGCATGGAAGATTACATTTTCAGAATAGAAGCAAACAGACGAGAAACTCCATTTCTTGAGAGCTAGAGTGCCCATAGCAATGGGCTAGAGCATATCCAAGTCATCTCGAGATCTAGCAATGTAGAAAGAGTCCCAAAAGTTTACAAGAGCCTTGTTGTTTGCCCAATCGATCTCCAGGTTCTGCCGAAAAGCTTTCAACCTATCACAATCAAAGAACAGGTGGTCAATGGTTTATGTTGCCGCTTAGCAAAGAAGGTGTATATCATTATCACTGCCATTGAATCTAGATTAGCAATCCCTTGTATGAATTCAGCTTTTTTGCATCAACCACAAGAATACTCTAATACGGGCTGGCACCTTCAAGGAACCAATAAGTCTACAGTCTCTAACCAAACTATCAGAATCTATAAAAGGTGGCCTATCAAATCTTCTAAAGATAGTTTTAATATCCGTCAATATCCACATCTGTATCTGTATTCGTATTCAAAAACGGATAAGGATATGGTAGTACCTATATCTGTATCTGTATCCGTCTGTTTGCATCCCTACTTGGAGGTCAACAAAGTCCAAAACATGTTGATCCGAGAATCCTCCGATAAAAGTAGGCAACCACGCACTACCAACCCAGACGTCCCCAACTCGTGCTTCCTAAGAATATGAGAGAGAAAAAAGAGGAGGGATATTGCTGCCAGAGTCCCATCCCCAGTCCAATCATCCGTCCAAAAAGCAAAGGAATTACCATCGCCCAAACTCGGTTTGAGGAGTGTTCTTGCATGCAGAAGAAGGGTGCAGATACCTTTCCAAAAAATCGATGCAGGAAAAGAGGGATGATGAATGATAGCAAGCCGTGAATGTACCCCATAGATGTGCCTGAGAAGTCTACAACGAAGTTCTTTATTGCTTAACCAAATTCTTGCCACCCATTTCATCAATGGAGCTTTATTCATGATCTCCAATCTCAAAACCCCTAGACCTCCCTACTACAAAGGCAAAGTTATTGTCTACCAATCCCCCAAGTACATGCCCGACGTATCTTGGCATGATCTACCCCCAAAAGAACTTTCTTATAATTTTGTGTCGTCTTTTTCGAATTCAGACAAGTAAATATCTAGAGGACATAAAGAACACCGGGATAGATGTAAGGGCGGCCTTTACAAGAACAAGTCTCCCTCCACAAGAGAGAATCGATGCCTTCTAACCAGATAATTTTCTCTTCATCTTCCCTGTTGAGTTATTTCTTCTTTCTGTGTATCTTTTTGTCTATTTTATTTTCCCATGTCCATCATATGTAATTTACCCACGGGTCTCTCCCTATATAAGAAATCCTAGGGTTACAGGAATAAACAAGTTTCATATTTCCACCAACATGGTATCAGAACGGAGGTCCTAGACCGGAGCTCTGAACCCCAAAAACCCTAACCCCACCTCCTGACCTTTGCATGCCGCCCCCCTTCGAGCGTCGCCTTCTCGCGCGTCGTGCGTCGCCACAACACGTTGCCCTAGCGTGTCGGCCCAGCCGGTTCTCCCCGCCGGTGCGTGCCACCGCGTGCATCCTCCCGGTGCGCGCCGCCCTTCTTGTGCATCGGCTTCTTTGACTGGATGATGGGTTTGCGTGCATGAGTCTACACGTGCACACAAACCCACATATGTCTGTGTAGACAACTTCTTCGATTTACACAACCCATAGTATTCTTCTTCCGGCAATATGTCTGAAAACAAGGTTGATGTACCCGCCACAGGCGCATTCCGAGGTCCAGCGCCTATTGTAAAAATGGGCGGGACGAATTATGAGCTCTGGGCTATGCAGTTCATGAGCTTGATGAAGTCAAATGGTAAGAAGCATATTCTTACTGAGGAGGAGCCGGTGGAGAAGACTGGGGTGAATGCCTCGTGGGAGGCAGATGATTCCTATGCCAAGGTGTGGCTCTCTGGTACATTGACGATTGAGATCGCCAATGATGTGTTACATCAGCCTACTGCCAAGGCGATGTGGGATATCCTCGCAGCAACCTATTCTCAAGCGAGGAACGAGACAAAGATTCTCCAACTTCAGCCATGGCAGCCTCTCAGGGAAGAGGAGGACATTCTAACTTCCGTGGACGTGGATCTCGTGGCAGAGGAGGTCGCACTCGTCAAACATGTACCTTTTGCCATCGCCAAGGGCATACTGAGGACACATGCTATTCCAAGAATGGGTTTCCTGCATCGGCTAGGGTTGCAGAGCAGATTGAGTCCCCCGCTGCTTCCACGTTAGATCAGAGGTTTGATCACCTTGTGGCCAGATTGGGAGATATTATACCTCGTTCCATAGTACCATCTCCGGCAGATCATTCGGATGTGGATGCCTCTGCCTCTGCTAGTACCTCTGCTACAGCCTGTACTACAGGTACTTATGTTTTTTCTTCTTGTCATGGGTTTGACACAACAGAATGAATTATGGATTCCGGTGATACGCATCATCTCTGTAGAGAAAAACATCAGCTTCCAGCATATAGACAGGTTTCGCCAGGAAGAACAGTTGTGATCGTTGATGGAACTCATTCCCCGATCACAGGACAGGGGTAGATTATGTTAACGCCTTCGATGCGTCTACAGAATGTGCTACATGCTCCTGCTTTCTCTATGAATTGACTTTCTATTAGTCAGATTACAAAGGATTTACACTGCAAAGCCATTTTTGACCCATCGTCTCTTTTTTTCAGGACATCCTTACGGGCAAAGTGATTGGGTGTGGCCGTGAGCGTGGTGACTTGTATCGTCTGGTTCAAAATCCCTATGCTGGTGTATCTACTCATTTATCGGGATCGGTCTCTCCTTTTACATGGCATCTCAGATTTGGTCATCTCCCTTTTCAGAAGATGTGTCATATTCTGCCGCAGATCTCACCCAGTACTTCTTTTCAGTGTGAAGCGTGTCAGTTGGAAAGCATCATCGGTCTGCCTTCCCTAGTCGTCAGAGTCGGAGCAGTAGCTCCCTTTTTGAGTTATTTCATATTGATATATGGGGTCCGAGTCGTGTACACGATCATCTGGGACACAGGTTTTATCTTGTAGCTGTGGACGATTTCTCTCGTTTGTCATGGGTTTTTCTATTGAAAAATAAATCTGAAGCAGGGAATGTGATCAAAACCTTTATTATTGAATTGAAAAATGTTTTATCTGCCTCGGTGAGGTTTGTACGAATTGACAATGCTTTGGAGTTTTGTACTCGTGACTTGGCTCATTTTCTCTCATCAAAGGGGATTATACATCAGACTTCTTATCCCTACACCTCTCAACAAAATGGTGTTGCTGAAAGGAAGCATCGTCATCTGCTTGACGTTACTAGGACTCTTCTCATTCAGAGTCGTACACCACATTCTTTTTGGGGAGATGCTGTTCTCATTGCATGCTACTTGGTGAATCGCATGATGTCATCTGCCATAGGTGAGAAGACTCCTTTCTCTATAGCGTTTCCTGAAAAGGAGTCATTCTCCCTTACTCGTGTATTCGGATCGGTTGCGTTTGTCCACAAGTTGTCTCCCGGCCTTAATAACCTCGCTCCTAGAGCTGTCAAATGTGTATTTGTTGGGTACTCTAGGACTCAGAAGGGATGTTGATGCTATGATCCTTTGAATAGAAAATACTATATTAATGTTGATGTCACCTTCTTTGAGTATGTAATGTACTTCTCCACTACAGGTGATCAGTTAGCCTCATCAGATTTGAATAATGAGATCTACATGCCACCTCCTCCTATGCATGATGTACCTTCACCGCCAACACCATCACCACCACCACCACCATCCCCTCCACCGCCACCTTCAATCCCGCCCAGTGTGCCTCTTGTTCCATCCTATCCTCATGTCTACGCGCGTCGGTCTGTGCCCACTCATGGCTTTCGCCCAACCCTCACGGAGCCTCAGGTTTGTTCTGATAGCATAACTTCTAACGATGGGTCTGGAGTTGTATCGGTGCAGGAGTCATTGCAGGGAGATAGCATGCAAATGGAGGATGTTGTATCTAATCTGGATATTCCTGTCGCAGTGAGAAAGTAGAAACGCTCCTGTGCTTCTTATCCGTTGGCATCACATGTCTCCTTCCATCGTCTAACAGGGGAGTTTCAGAAATTTGCGATGGCTTTATCTGCCGTGGATATTCCACGAAATTATACTGAGGCCTTTCAGGATAGTTGCTCGTGTTTGGCTATGGAAGAGGAGATGGCAGCGCTACAGTCGCGTGGTACATGGAATCTTGTTTCTGCTCCAGTTGATGCATCGATTGTAGGATGCAAATGGGTATTCACAGTGAAGCATCATGAGGATGGCACCGTTGATCGCTATATGGCGCGACTTGTGGCTCGTGGATTCACTCAGACTTATGGGGTGGACTACCAGGATACTTTCTCACCAGTGGCAAGGCATTCTACATTGTGTATTCTTCTGTATGTTGTTGTGTCGCGAGATTGGTCGTTATATCAACTAGACGTAAAGAATGCCTTTCTTTACGGTGATCTTCAGGAAGAGGTATACATGCAGCAGCCACCTGGGTTTGCTGTTGAGGGGGAGTCTCAGAAGGTTTGCAAACTACATAAGGCAATTTATGGCCTTAAGCCGAGTCCAAGGGCATGGTTCCAAAAGCTCTCGGACTTGATAGAGCAACAGTGGTTTGTGTGATCGACTGCAGATCATTCCTTGTTTGTGCAGAAGACACCGAGAGGTACTATCGTCATCCTTGTGTACGTTGATGATATTATTGTTACAGAAGATGATGAACAGCGTATTCAGGGAGCCAAGAACTTCTTAAGTCAACAGTTTGTGACCAAGGCTCTTGGACATCTACGTTACTTTCTTGGGCTAGAGTTTGCCAGGAACCAGCGTGGTCTGATGATGACACAAAGAAAGTATGTTACAGATCTTCTCTCTGAGACAGGAATGGTAGATTGTAGGCCTGCTACTACTCCTATTGACCCTAGTATGAAGCTATATAATGATGACATTGGAGAGGTCGACAAGAGGAGATACAGCGAACTTGTTGGTAAGCTTTTTTATGTGACCATTACCAGGCCTGACATAGCCTTTGCTATAAGCAAAGTAAGTCAGTTCATGGAGCAGCCTAGACAGACACATATGGATGCAGACTATATGATTCTGAGATATCTGAGGAATTCACCGGGCACAGGACTTTTGTTCAGTAGGGGCACGTCTCTCACAGTTACAGCATGTGCAGATGTAGATTACGCTGGATGTCTGAAGGATAGAAAGTCTACCTCAGGTTTTCTTGTGTTCATAGGGGATTCGCTAGTCTCCTGGAAGAGCAAAAAGCAGACCATGGTTGCCAGATCGAGTGCTGAGTCAGAATATAAGGCTATGGCACAGCCTAGTAAAGAGATGATGTGGGTCAGATCGGTCCTTGCTGACTTGAATATAGAGGTGCCTCTCCCCATGAATCTCCAATGTGACAATCAGGTTGCTCTCTTCATTGCCAATAATCCAGCATTCCATGAGAGAACAAAACATATTGAGGTAGATTGTCATTACACTAGAGATATGATCCAAAAGGGTCTGATTTCTACCTCTCATGTTAGTTCAGGAGAACAAACGGCAGACATCTTTACCAAGGCTTTACTCAGGGGGGCATTTTAGAAGTGTACTTCCAAGCTGAGCATGATTAACATCTATGCTCCATCTTGAGGGGGAGTATTGAGTTATTTCTTCTTTCTGTGTATCTTTTTGTCTATTTTATTTTCCCATATCCACCATATGTAATTTACCCATGGGTCTCTCCCTATATAAGAGAGCCTAGGGTTGCAGGAATAAACAAGTTTCGTATTTCCACCAACATTCCCTATAATTGGTAGCCAATCGAACATCCGCAATCTACCTCTTGTAAGTGGGAGACCTAAATATCGTATAGGTAGACTTCCAAAGCTAAGTTCCCAGTTCTAAGCAGCAGCCTTCAACCTCTATGGTCGGGAGATTAAAAGGTATGAATGATGACTTCTGCTTATTAAGCCTAAGTCCAGACAATTCCCCAAAAACCTCCGCCATTGCATGCATGTTTGGCAATTCATGTCTTCCCACTTCAATAAACAAGATAGTGTCATCCACATACTGCAGAAGTGGGATGGAAATGTCCTTGCATGTGTATCCAGATGTAGCATCATGATGGACCACGTTAGAGACCATGTGAGCAAGCACTTCCACCGCAATAACAAAGAGGAGCGGTGCAAGCAGACATCCTTGGTGCTCACCTCTTTGTGGCTGGAAAAAGCCGCCATATGGCCGTCCATTGACAAGTACGGAATAGGAATCATAGTTATGCATTTTTTCCATCCAAAGATCCATGCATCCGGGAACCCACCTTTTGCAGGAATAGTCCATATGAATCGCCAATCAGTTGTATCCATGGGAGGTCATATCGATAACGATATCGTTTCGGTCCGCCCGGAAATGGATATATCGACGATATCGGTGGAAATGTCAAAAATGGCTCAAAAAAGCCAATTTTTTGGCATTTTTTAAGAAATTAAGATCATCCAAGATATTAGAACAACAAATAACCTACAAATACACACTTATATCACACATATCGGTCATTTATAGACCATACATCGCACATATCGGTATCGTTGGTATCGCACATATCGTCGTGTCGATGTTAATAACTTAATGTTGATTCTTGACTTATGAATATTGGAAATGGATTCCATTCAAGTTATTATAGGTTTATAACATGAAATACTACAAATACACACCTCATAAGTCATAACACACGTAAATAATTTATGAGGACTATGGTCCTTAAACTCCACATATCGGTCATATCGATGGGAATATATAACGAGACAATCATTGTTTGGCAATTGGCATAAAGATTTATGATTTATCTATATAAAGCTACAACAACAAATGAGAAATATCCAAATCAATTTGACAATGTAAAATAAGATGACCTAGGCTAAAACCAAGAGTTTCGCGGTGGATCTGAATCGCCCCCCCCCCTCCCCTTCCTTGTTGTCTCTCATAACGCATCGCAGATTCAATGAACTCGCAGTAGTTCTCCCATGTCATGTACGAGTACATGGCCTTGTAATCCATCACATACTGCCTGTATTGGTGGTCACCGATGCCTATGAGTATCCCGAGACGATGATAAGCAGCACTAGATCCAGTATCACGAGTGGAACGAGGCCGCGAACTACTAGCTTGAGATTCTCGGGACGACGACGACGGAGTAGGAGAAGATGTTTGCGGAGGAGGACCTGGAGGAGGAGCGAAATACTCAGGGAAGAAACCAAAACTGTCATCACCAAAGAAGCTGCCCTGGCTGAGCTGGGTCTGCTCGGGTTGGCTACCTGGTTGTTCTCACCATTGTAGCTACTATATCCTTCATACCCACTGTTGTAGCTGCTATATCCATAAGATGGAGGAGTATACGCCTGAGGAGGACGAGGAGGAGGTCCAGGTGGAGGAGCAGGAAAATATTCAGGGAAGATGCCAAATGATCTTTCATCTTGTGAGGTTCCATATCCGCCCATGGGACTGGGTGTTCCTCCACGGTATGGGTTGTTAATGTCCATGCAACTCAACGAACCTACAGATGATATCAGATCCTCCATGTAGCTATCTGTAGGATGATGGTCACGTCGTCCATATGCATCGTAATCCATAGGTCCTGGACTCGGACTTGGGACAGCCTGCCCAAGTATGTTTCCACGTCGTTCCATAAATTCCCGCTGATACTCGAATCTTCTATCATCATGTTGCCCACGACCACCTGACCCCCCAGAATATGTGTCCCCATCACCTGATCCACCACGGCCACCAACAGCATCATCATCATCTTCGTTCTCACTGTCATCTTTTGATTTGGATTTGGATTTCGATCCAGTAGAGAATGTCGTCCACAATCGCATCAAGTTCTACCCCTTCAAGAGGGTTCGTAATTCGCCCAGATCTGGCCATGTAGTCGCCAACATCTGCTCCCATTTGTTGGCTTATGTTCTCATTCGGCCTTCCTCCCGGTTGATCGAGCAATGGAGCGTCGTTTTAAACCAACCACCTCTGCAGAACATCTTCATCTGCATCGTCGTCGTGCACCTTGAAAATATATACAAGATCGATGGGGTCATTGTAGTCCTCTCTATCATGCCCTCTCTTGCATGTTTCATCTTCAACCTCAAGTTGTAGTGCACGAAAACAAATTCGTGGAGTCGTTGTTCTCCCAACTTGTTCCATCTCCTCGAATAGATCAAGTTGAATGTGCTCCAATTTCTTTCACAACCACCGGCAGATGCTGTTTGGGCAATACTTTCACTGCCACTTTGCGGAGGTTGGGAGCTTTCATCCCATACAGTAACCACCATTCGGCTGCAGAAAATCCAAAAGAGATAAATCATAAATCAATAATAGTCAAATTGTTTGTTACACATGTCAAATGTCAATCAGTACACTTAGGAAGCATTTGGTTCGCGGGTTACCTGCAGGTTAGGGGAGTTTACCCCCTTAACCCACATCCCCCTCTCTCCTCGTGGGCCCCACTTTATTCATTTTTTAAAAAATTAAATAAATCAATTTTACATCATCAATCCTATCAAAAAATAATATATTATACCAATATATCATATAAAAATTATAAACTATACCCCTTTTACTCCCTTCTCCAAACTTCAATACAATCACATCACAATAACTACTCACTTTTTCAAACTCCAATACAATCATATCACCCTAAACCCACTTCTAACCACCCCCAGTTTAACCCTCTATCCAAACACCAAAACACAAAAACGAGTTACCCTCTACCAGTTTAACCTGCCTTAACCCGCCAACCAAACGCACCCTTAGTATTTACCAGGAAGAGTACTGCCGCATCCATTCACTGCGGTCACCCTACCGAAAGAACCCAAGGCATCCCTAAAGTATTTTTTTGAGGCCCAAAAAAAGGGGGAGACACTCATCGGTGTTCGCCCCAATTGATTAAAACAAGTATACAGTAAACAGACGGTTTACACAGTGAGATAAAAAGGAGCCATACAGAGAGCTAAAACACCCCCCACTCTTCTACCAATCTCGCGCAGTGAATAAGGATGTTTTCCTTGTAAAAACGTTGACCCGAGAAGAGAGCTGCGTTTCGAGCCAACCATATCACCCACAAGCTCGCAATGGGCCATAATATATCCCTCCTCTCTCTATTTCTGTCGGCCACCGGCGAATCACAAAAGGCCGCCAAGTCTGAAGTGCACACCGAATTCAAGGTCGCTTCCTGCCAAACCCCAATGACCTTAGGGCATGCGAAGAAAAGATGTTCAATGGTCTCCACCGCATTTTCGTATAAGACGCATCTATCTGAGACATTGCCAAGCTACCTCGCGCAACGATTCCTCGTCATCAGCCTCTGCTTACGAAAAAGCCAAAGGAAAAAACCCAGACGTTCGGGGAGCTTGAGATCCCAAAAGAAGCCGCAATCACGCATCAGAGAGTCCGATCGAGCCGGCGAAGCCCTAGAAATTGCCCATAAGCTTTCCTCGTCGAGAAAGGCCCTCCCCGCCACGCCCAATGGTCCCTCCCGCCTGAAGGAGTGCCGGCATCCTTGACAGCGTCCAGAAGGCCGAGAAAATCTTCTATCCTCTGATCAGAGAAGTTGGAAAGGAAGGTAGGAGACCAGCAACCATCCAGCCAGCAAGAGGCGACGCAGACATACTTCTCAGCAGCCAACGCGAACAAGCGAGGGAAACGCGAGCACAAAGTCCCCCTCCCCGTCCAATCATCCTTCCAAAATCTGTAGGAAGCACCACTGCCCAGAACCGGCATAAACAACGCTTGATTTTTCGAAAAAACCTCCAACACCCCTCGCCAAAAAGGTGTCTGAGGTCCCACCATAATAGCCGAAGAAGGAACCGCCTCGCTAGCACCGTGCATCTCACGCAAAATCTTGGAGTAGAAGTCTTCACCAGGGCCCCAAATCCTGTTTACCCATTTTAGAAGGAAAGCTTCATTCATGAGCTCCAGTCTACGCACGCCCAAGCCACCTTCACGTTTGCGATGAGTAACTTCATCCCACCCCACCAAGCGCATCCCCCCACCCCCCCGCCGACTCCCCATTTTTGCCCCACAGAAATCTTCGCATCAGCTTTTCGAGCCGATTGTGAATCCCCACCGACATCCGACGATTAGACAAGAAGTAGACCGGGATAGAGAAGAGCACCGCCTTGAGGAGGACAAGGCGTCCCCCTTTCGACAGCAAGGTCGATCTCCATCCGGCCAATCTCCTCTCCACCTTCTCGACGACCACCAGCCAATCCCTGAGTCTGGCCCTTCCCGCGACCAAGGGCATCCCTAGGTACTCAATAGGCATGGACCCAGGAATAGACCCCAAAACACGACCGCATACATCCAGCTCCTCCTCCGAGAGCCCAAAAGGGATCACCTTCGACTTGTTGACATTCTTACATAGGCCCGACAACTCGCTAAAAAGGTCAAGTGCCGCCGACATTCACGAGACCTCCGCAGGGCCTCCCTCAATAAAAAAGATGGTGTCGTCAGCAAACTGGAGCAAAGGGACGCTTAGCCCGCCTTTGGAGTGGCCCGCCGATAGCCCGGCTTCAACAACACAAATAGTTATGCAAGCCAGCACGTCCATTGCAATAACAAAAAGAAGTGGAGAAAGGGGCATCCCTAACGGACCCCCCTTCTAGGTTGGAAGAGGCCACCCTCCAGACGGTTGTTGATCATAATTGAGAACGAGGTCGTGGTCACGCAATGACGCATCCATGAGATCCATATTTCCGGGAATCCTCTCCTCCGCAAAACCGACCACAAGAATTTGCAATCAAGGCAGTCATAGGCTTTTGCAAAGTCAATTTTCCATAACACACCTTGTGTTCCCTCCTTTATCCAATCCGCAACCAGTTCCGAGGCGAGGGTAGTGCAATCCGCTATCTACCATCCCTAAATAAAAGTCGTTTGCATCGACGAGATGATCAAGTCGAGTACCCGAGCAAGCCGCAAAGCTAACACCTTAGCCATGATAAGGTATAGGACGTTGGAAATAGAGATGGGACGGAATTCCTCAATTCCCTCCGCCGAGGAGGACTTAGGAAGCAGCACAATGATAGCCTTATTTATTCGCTCAAAGCCCGCATTGCCATCACAAAACTCGGTTATAACATCCAGCACTTCTTCACCCACCAACTCCCAAAAATCCCGATAGAAAGCTATTGGGAAGCCATCAGGGCCCGGAGACCCATCCGCGTTCAAGTCCCAAACAGTCGCCTTAACCTCCTCCATCGTAACCACCCGCGTGAGGCCCCTGCAATGATCGGGTGGGAGTGACACCGCCCCAACCCCCGACCACCTCCAAAACCCTCGGATTGCGCCTCGCATAGAATTCCTTGAAGTGGGCGGCGATAGCGGATACCGTCTCCCTATCCCCCACCATACGATTGCCATTAATCGTGATGGAGCGTAAAACATTTGAACGCATCCTCCCGCTAGCGACACAGTGAAAGAAAGCCGTATTGGCATCACCCTCCTTGAGCCACATTGCCCTCGATCTCTAACGCCATTCAATTACCCTTTTCTGGTCCTCAACCGCAATTCGTTTTTGCGCAAGAGAGCGCGCAAGCAGTTCCTCCGGCAGGAGATCGCGATCATTCTCCACAGCGTCCAGACTGCTGACCATCCCCTCCCCCTCCTTCCTTGCGGTAATCCGCGCCTCCCTAGTAGCCTTTTTGAACAAAGATAGTCTCTTACGCAGAGAAATTAGCTTTTGCGCAAACCTCGATACCGCGGAGCCCTCGACCAGCAGCCAGCATCTCTCGTATCTAAAGAAGCCCCTCAATGTGGACGCATCGTCAGATTCCCAAACAATAGGCGTGTGATCCGATAGACTGCGAGGCCTAGAAGACACCAAGCAAAGAGGGAAATACTCAAAAAGTTCCGTAGATGCCAGGAACCGGTCAATACAGGAACGGGAATTGGCGTTTCTCCACGTGCAAGAAATATCCCCCGCCGCCAAATCCTCAAGCGCCAAAGAATCCACCAGTTTCGCAAAATCCAGGGATCCTGGGTCCTGACCACCTCTTGCTCGGGGCCTATCCGACATATGAATCATTATATTAAAATCCCCCCCAAGAAGCCACGGGATCCCCTCAAAAATCCTACCAGCCACACGCAGATTGTCCCACAGTTCTTTTCTTTTGATGTGGCAACAAGGGTCGTAAATACAAGACAAAGCAATAGGCAAGGCGGAGTCCATATGAACCAGACGAACGGAGATTACATGCCTTCCCCTGATCATTGAATCCAAGGCGAAGGCCGCCGACCTCCATGCGGTAAGTAGCCCACCCGTCGCGCCATCCACATCCAAAGCCCTGACCTCATCCACTCCCCCCGCCCCAAACTTCTTCCATAGAACATCATTGACCCCTTGCAACTTCGTTTCTTGCAACAGAACAACATCGCAACCCCATGCTGTGAATCTTGCTCCCATAATTCTTCTCTTATCCGCCTCCCCCAGTCCCCGAACATTCCAAGAAAGGATCTTCATAAGGAGCCATCTCGGTGTTCCTCGAAACGGTCCAAGCCAGTAGTCGCCACAGCATCCCTAAGAGTCGGGCAAGACTGCAGCTCGGAGACCACCGCCCGAGACCTATTCCTCCTTCTGTATCTCTTCCCCGATCTTTTCTCTGTCAGGCCTCCCGCATCGCCAGTATCCTCCATTTCCACGAGCGTCACCGAAGAGTTAGATGTAGACACGAGAGCAACGGCTATGAAGGAAGGGCCCTCAAGCATAGCCGTCGCATAGTTGAGACGATAGCATTCCTCAGCACTCGAGGGGCTCCATGAACATCCAGCCCCCCCTCAAAGTCGACCGCAGGCCTCGAAGGAGGATTTACCCAAGTGAAAAAAGTCGAGAAGGCCACCGAATGAGGTGAGAGAGCCAAAGGAATCTGACCCGACCGCTCCACCTCTCCAGATCCGAAAGAAAGGCAGCGGTTGACCCCTATGGTCGCCCGACCCAACACAGGATCCGTATGCAGACCCACCATCTCAGAATCCGACGCCCGAGTCCGAAGAGGAAGAGACGCAGTGATCGAAGGATCCACCTCAGCAGACAAACCGTCTCTTGGAGATAACATGCACAGCATCCGAGGGGAGTATCGGAATGGACGTGGGTAATCATTTCGGCGAGGTAAAATATGCGAAACGCTCCCATGCAAGGCCACCTGGCGCTCGGGAAACGAGGCGATGCCGACCTCCCTCGTGACCTCCGGCACGACGATGCCGATACTTCTCGTCAACTCCGGCAGGAGAGGAGGCTCGATGATCACCAACTCTAGTCTACAACAGAAACGTCCAATTTCCATAGCCTTGGAGAAGACCCTGCCAATCGCATCATCGAGCATACCTTTGCTGCACTCCATCAGGATTCGCGTAATGCTCCAGTCAGCGCCCGGCTTCAGGCCATCATCGACTACTGCGAGAACATCTCCCCATTGTCGGAGTGCCCGGTTTAGGCAGTGCACCAACCTTGATAGAAAAGGGACTCCAAGAACCTCCGCGATGCACACCTCGACGTCGGAGCAGGCCCCGTCCGCGAAGCACAAACCTCTCCAAATTTTAAATCATTCGTCGCACCATTTCTAAGCAATCGATCCCACTGCTCCGGCGAGAGGCCGCGGGCACAGCAACCCCTGGAATCAATAACCACAACGTCCCCTTCGAACTGTGCTCCCAGAAAACCACGGAGATGGTCCCTCACCTTGTCCAACGATATGACGTTCCGCAAGGCTATCCCAATCACCGCCTGGCTTTTATCACCACCACCCCCCCCACACAATATCCTTTCCATGCGTAGCAGCAGCAAGATCCAATTTCCCTTCCAAGCCTCTCGATATGCTGGAGGTGCCCGTACCATCCGAACCTTCTAAGCTTGCACCGAGCGGACCTCTGGGAACACCCGCTACCACCTGCACGAAAGATCGTACTCCTCGCCCATCAAAGGGCCCTCTAGTCGCTGCCCCACCACTTACTGCACCACCAACAACCAGAGCAGAGGCACGAGCATGCATAGCACAGAAACAACTGGAGGCCTTACGGTGCCCCAACCACCCACACCCAAAGCACCTCGGGGGAATATCACAAAACGACGCCATATGCCCACGAAGCCCACACCGGAAGCACCGCTTCGTCGGTTTCTTGTGAGACACCCGCTTCCACCCCCCATCCCCCTCACTCACCTGCACGTCACCCTCCCCATGCACCATATTGCCCCCATCGCCCCGACAACCCCCGTCTACCAAGTGCACCACCTCCTTCCCCTTCAGACCCTCCCCATCACTGGAGCAACCCCCGGTACCACTCCCCGAAATAGGCGCACCCACCCCTCTCGCCTGCAATGCCTCCCCAATAGCCCTAGCCACCCCCTTCGAAGTCGCACCCGCACTCCCCCTTACACTCCGCCAGCGCTCCATCTCCCAGACTGAGCTCTCAGCAACTAACCCGCTCTGATACCCTAGTATTTGCTAGTTGTTGGTTCTGCTCTTGGAATCTTATCCGATGGCAATGAGCAAACTTAACAGCATGTTTAGCAGGGGACCGATTTCAGGAAAGTCCATGGGGGTGCTTCATCGAGAGCACAAGAAGGGGGCCACTTAGTGGTGTGGGGTTTGTGGAGGATTCTGGCTATGAGATGGCCTTGCAGTTTTTCCAGCGAAAAAGGCATAGGTCATCCCTAAAGTATTTAATCTGTACATTAATCGAAACTTTAAGTCATACTATGGTTTGTACCGCAAAATAGATTGTACATTATACAAGCGTTCTTATGGTCTTACCTTACTTACGCACGAGGTTTGTGCCTTCTCGTCAAGGTATAAGCGTTCTTACGGTCTTACCTCATTCACGCACGAGGTTTGTGCCTTCTCGTCCTTGACGAGCTTCTCCATCACAACTTGTACAGCTGCTAGAAGGTCAGCATTTGTACCAAAACTATTCTTGTATTGGTACCTCGGATTCAAGTAGTATGTTGTTGACGAACAATTCTCAAATTTTAATCATTCAAAAGTACATACATACGGAAATGGATTAGAAAATCTAAATGGATAATAAAACGTACCAGCCTTGTGAAGAGGATGTGAGAGCATCTTGGACCATCGTTCGTCTATGATGTCCAACCATGCTTTAAATCTTCTCCCAACTACTTCTCTAACCTTCTCCCTCATGCAGCGCATTGCCTCGTAGATGACTCTCATAGTTGGCTTCTTATCCCTATCTACGATACGCAATGCAGAAACAACATGTTCCATTATTTTCGTGACACTTGTCACGGCATCCCAGAAATGGAGATCATTGATGATTGTCTCCACTCTACTTCCTCCTTCAATTCGAGCTTCTGGGTTTTCGAACCATTTACCTTGGCAGTGCATGCTCTTCAACCCTGCCTTGTGTTGTTTGAGGCTTTGCAACGCTATAAAATTGGTTGCAAAGCGTGTGATCCTAGGCCTCACCAACTCACCATTGCATGTTCTCCTCATCAAGGCCAACACTTTGGAATGGTTGTAAACGAACGGCGTGATCGCCCGTGCTTGTTCCACCACCTTCACGACGAGCTTCCTCTTGCCGAAATCCTTCAAAATCAGGTCTATGCAATGCGCAGCACACGGTGTCCAAAAAATATTGTAGCTGTTGGACTTCATTATTGTTTCTCCTGCCTTCTTAAAGTTGTTGCCGTTGTCCGTCACAATCTGTGCGATGTTCTCTTTCTCAACGTCCTTAATGACGTCCTTCAGCAACTTCAGCAGGTACTTGTAGTCCTTGACCTGTTCAGAAGCATCGACGGATTTAAGGAAAATCGTCTTACCGTCGCAGTAAACGAGGAAGTTGATGATTTTCTTCCTCGTGTAACTTGTCCAGCCATCACACATCAGCGTCACGCCGTACTCTGGCTACTCTTCCTCAGGTCCGAGATGTACTCGTTCATCTCCTCCTTCTCTTGCGCAAGATACTTGTTCATCAACTCTTTGGCACTTGGAGCCTTCATCCCTTTCCAGCTGCGGCGATCTCATCAATGGCATGCTGTAAGAAAGGTCCACTAGCGACATGGGCTGGGATGCTCTCCCCAAAGAAGAGCTTGCCGATGGCCCTGTCCACTCTCTCTCTCTCTCGTGCGTTGGTTAACATCCCCTTCACCGTCTTTTGCTTCGGGTCCTCGCTTGGCTTGTACTGCATGGACGCACTCCTCGTCAAGAATGGTTCTAGTCCCTTCCCCTTGTGTTTCTTAGTGGGTGGAGGTACTGGTGCACCTCCACTGCTACTCCCACTACTACGAACACTGGGGAAGCCGCCGCGTGCACCAGCGAGTTCTCTCCTCTCAAACTCGCTCCTTGTGGACTCTTTTATCGCCCTCATGTATGCCCTCCTCTCCACTTCTGTCTGAACATCATTGGGGTAGACAAAGTCCTCGTCGTCTGAATCAGAGAGGACATTGAACTCCTTCTCAAACATGAACTCCTTGAACTGTTCGTCCCGTCTTGACCTCTCCACATCCTTCTCATTTTTTCCCTCCATGTTGGCCTTCTCCAAGTCCCTCACGTCTTTTGGACATCGGGTGCACTTGGCAACATTTTTATTGCTGCCAACAAGATGATGCTTCAGCTCAGCCATGGCCGGTCCCAAGCTCGGGTAAATGAAGAGGGTTACGTTAGGTAGCCGACGGCCAACGTAAAACAATCAGAGATAATTTTCTAAATAGTACTTTTTTTCTAAAAAAAATACTATTTAAGAAGTTGCTTCATGACAGTCGGATCTTTTCAACATGGATTTAAGCAAACATACAGATTTCGTTGGGTCGTTCCCTACTTGTGGCGCGTTGCATCGCCCGAATGCAATGAAAAGTTGGCAAGGGCCGCTACATCGCAGCCTGGATGTAGTTCAAGATTTGCAAGAGTTCTATCATGAGGAACGCATGCGGGTAATTAAACTAGTTCCGCTGCATCACCGCCCGGATGCAGTCCAAAATTTACAAGGGTTCTCGCATAATGGACGCATGCGAGTAAAGAAATTAGTCCAAAAGAGATTACAATGAAAGTTGCGGATTGGTAGTTGGAATATTGGCACTTTAACTGTAAGGTTGATAGATATAGTAGATACGACGGAAAGAAGGAAGATTCATATACTATGCCTTCAAGAGACTAAATGGGTTGGAGAGAAAGGAAGGGAGATTGAGAAGACAGGCTTTAAACTTTGGTATTCAGGTAAAGATAAGGGTAGAAACGGTGTTGGAGTGGTTGTTCATAAGGAATTGAAGGATTGTGTGGTTGAGGTGAAAAGATTCGGGGATCGAATTATTTTGTTAAAATTGGTGCTTGAAGAAGAAATTTTGAATATCATCTCAGTTTATGCACCACAAATTGGTTTAGATTAAAGGACTAAATAAGCTTTTTGGGAGGATTTGGATAAGAGTTTACAAGGAATCCCACAAAGAGAGATGATTTGCCTCGGTGGAAATCTTAATGGACATGTGGGAAAAGATGCTTCAGGGTATGCTATTGTTCATGGAGGACATGGTTTTGGGGATAGAAATGAAGAGGGAAAAGCCATCCTGGATTTTGCAACGGCATATGATCTTTTCATAGCAAACACTCTCTTCAATAAGAGGGAGGAACATTTAATTACTTATAAGAGTGGGTCAACTATAACACAGATAGATTACTTTGCGTTGAGGAGAAGAGATAGGATGTGTTGTAAAGACTGCAAAGTAATCCCAGGAGAGAGTTTGACAACCCAACATCGTTTGTTAGTCTTGGATGTACAAATGAAAGGGTTGGTAAAGAAAAGGAGGGTTTCTAAGATAACTAGAACTAGATGGTGGAATCTTCCACTGAAACAAGTGAGCTTCAGGGAGACGGTTTTAGAAGACTTATCTTGGGATTGTAGCGGTAGTGCAAACGAGATGTGGGAGGCAGTAGCATCTTGTATCCGAAAGGTAGCCAAAGAGATGCTAGGCGAGTCAAAGGGAGGAGCTCCATGTCAAAAGGAGGCTTGGTGGTGGAGTGAAGGGGTGCAAGAGAAGCTAAAAATAAAAAGAGCTTGCTTTAAAGATATGTCTAAGGATAGAACAGAGGAAACTGTCACAAACTACAAAATAGCGATGAAGGAAGCAAAGAAGGCCGTAAGCGAAGCTAAGTCAAAAGCTTATGAAGCTTTGTATAAAAATCTCGACTCTAAGGAGGGACAGAATGATATATTCAGGTTTGCTAAAACAAGAGAAAGAAAAACTAAAGAGCTTTCTCAAGTGAGATGCATTAACGACGAGGAAGGTCATGTGCTTGTTACTCAGAAGGATATAAAGACTAGATTGGAACAGTATTTCCATAAACTTTTCATTGAGGAAGGAAATAGAGATATCACTTTGGGTGATCTAGCTTGTAGTGAAAGTTACTTGAATCGTGTATGTTATAGACGGATACAAAGAAAGGAAGTAGAGGAGGCTTTGAAGGTTATGAGACCTGGAAAAGGTGTAGGACCGGATGACATCCCTGTATAAGTATGGAGAGATTTAGGTGAGAGTAGTTTGACTTGGCTTACGAATCTATTCAATGTTATTAGGCGAAGCAAGAAAATGCCTGAAGATTGGAGGAGTATCGTTGTGCCTCTTTATAAGAATAAAGGAGACATTCAAAATTGTTCAAATTATAGAGGTATCAAGCTGATGTGTCACACTATGAAAATTTGGGAACGTGTGATCGAAAGAAGGTTGAGGCAAATTTCCAACATAAAAGAAAACCAATTCGGATTCATGCCAGGTCGCTCAACGACTGAAACCATCCATTTGTTGAGGAGAACAATGGAGATTTATAGAGCTAAAAGGAAGAACCTCCACATGATCTTTATTGATTTCGAGAAGGCTTATGATTCTGTTCCACGAGAGATATTGTGGAGAGTGTTGGAGAAGAGACAAATATCTGTCATATACATTAACCTCATAAAGGGCATGTATGATATGGCTTTATCTTGTGTAAAGACCCCGTCTGGGAAGACTGGATATTTTGACATCAACATTGGTTTACATCAAGGTTCTGCTTTGAGTCCATTTCTTTTTACTTTGATTATGGACGAGTTGACCAGTCACATTCTGGATGAGTTACCTTGGTGTATGTTATTTGCTGATGATATTGTGTTAATTGACGAGACTAGAGATGGAGTAAATGAGAAGATTGAGGTCTGGAGACATGAGTTGGAGACTAAAGGATTTCGTATAAGTAGGGATAAGATGGAATATATGGAGTGCACCTTTGATGGAAGCAATGGGGAAGGAATCGAAATGAAGATTGGTGACGATAACATTCAGAAAAGAGATTCCTTTAGATATCTGGGATCTGTTCTGCAACAGGATGGGAAAATTGATGGAGATGTTACTAATAGAATAAATGCAGGCTGGCTAAAGTGGAGAGGAGCCTTTGATGTTCTCTGTGATAAGAAAATTCCTTTAAAGATTAAAGGAAAGTTTTATAAAGCAGCCGTGAGCCCTGCTATGCTTTATGGATCTGAATGTTGGCCTGTGAACCATAGATATGTGCAGAGAATGAGTGTAGCAGAAATGAATATGCTAAGGTGGATGTATGGACACACACGTAAAGATCGGATTCGAAATGATGCAATCAGAAAGAAAGTTGGCGTAGCTTCGATCGAGGATAAGATGCGAGAAAACTGCTTAAGATGATTTGGACATTTGCAAAGAAGATCAGCTGATGCACCAGTTAGGAGATGCGAGTATTGGGATGTTGAGCCGGCTAAGAGAGGGCGAGGACGACCCAAGAAGTGTTCGAAAGAGACCATACGAAGGGATCTTAGTAGGCAAAGAATCCATGTAGCCGCCCCTACTTAATTGTGGGAAAAGGCTTTGTTGTTGTTGTTGTTGCAACAAGGTGATGCTTCTGTCTAGTAATACCCCCTCCTCCGAGTTGTTTACCACAGAACTTGCATTGTGGTTTCGCTTTGTTGCCACCTGGAGCGGTGGCATACTTCCAACCAATTTCTCCTCTCTCGAAATCCATCTGTCTACGAGAACCATCAGAGTATTAACCGGAGTTTGCCACGATCTTGAATACTTGATCTGAAAAACAAAGAAAAAATTCAAAAGCCCCAAATTTCAACACCAAATTAATCAATAATATCAAGAATGGAATCTACTATTTTCGTATTTAATTAATTACCCCAATTACCTAAGATAAATCACCACGAAAAAAATTAAAGTAACTCTAAATCATGAGATCCATGTCCATCCTAACAAATGAGTACCTAATAAACACCAAAAAACCGAAAGTCCCAAAATTGACAATCAATTTACTCAATAATTTCATGAATTAAATCTATTATTTTCGGATTTAATTATTTACCCCAATTTACCTAACATAAATCACCACGAAAAAATTAAAGTAACTCTAAATCATGAGATACATGTTCATCCGACCATAAGATCACCTAATAAACACCAAAAAACCGAAATCCCCAAAATTGACCACCAAATTACTCAATAATTTCATGAATTAATTTTATTATTTTCGGATTTAATTAATTACCCCAATTTACCCAAGATAAATCACCACAAAAAAATATAAAGTAACTATAAATCATGAGATCCATGTCCATCCTAATATATGAGTACCTACTAAACACCAAAAAACCGAAATCCCTAAAACTGACCACCAAATTACTCAATAACTTCATGAATTAATTTTACTATTTTCAGATTTAATTAATTATCCCAATTTACCTAAGATAAATCACCACGAAAAAATTAAAGTAACTCTAAATCATGAGATCCATGTCCATCCTAATATATGAGTACCTAATAAACACCAAAAAACCGAAATCCCCAAAATTGACCACCAAATTACTCAATAATTTCATGAATTAATTTTACTATTTTCGGATTTAATTAATTACCCCAATTTACCTAAGATAAATCATCACGGAAAAAATTAAAGTAACTCTAAATCATGAGATCCATGTCCATCCTAACATATGAGTACCTAATAAACACCAAAAAATCGAAAGCCCCAAAATTGATCACCAAATTACTCAATAATTTCATGAATTAAATCTATTATTTTCGGATTTAATTAATTACCCCAATTTACCTAACATAAATCACCACGAAAAAAATTAAAGTAACTCTAAATCATGAGATCCATGTCCATCCAAGCATAAGATCACCTAATAAACACCAAAAAATCAAAATCCCCAAAATTGACCACCAAATTACTCAATAATTTCATGAATTAATTTTACTATTTTCGGATTTAATTAATTACCACAATTTACCTAACATAAATCACCAAGAAAAAAAGTAACTCTAAATCATGAGATCCAAGATCCAAGTCCATCCTAATATATGAGTACCTGATAAACACCAAAAAACCGAAAGCCCCAAATTTCAACACCAAATTAGTCAATAATTTCAAGAATTAAATCTACTATTTTCGGATTTAATTAATTACCCCAATTTAGCTAACATAAATCACCACAACATAATTTAAACTAAATCTAAATCATGACATCCAAGTCCATCCTAATATATGAGTACCTAATAAATCCAAAAAAAAACAAAAGCCCCAAAATTGACCACGAATTTACTCAATAATTTCAAGAATTAATCTACTATTTTCGGATTTAACAGAAATCAACATGGAAAATTGTTTCCTAAGGCCTAAAACATGTAATCCAAGTAACTTAACTATAGTCATTCCAATGAAGAACAAAAGTCCTAAGAAAATTTGAAAATTTACTCACTAATTAAGAGAGAATAATAGGATTCATACCTCAAAGGCTTAGAAGGCAATGGGGATGGAGGAAGGAGGTCTTGGAGCTCCAAGTTTATGTGTTGTCGACATGGGGCGATAAGCCCATTTAATAGTCGAAATCAGCTGACATGGGGAATCAATTTCGTGCATGCAAAGTAAAACATATGCCAAGTGTCGGCGATATATCGCTGACACCCGATATATTGCCGATATATCGACGATATATCGTCGACACCCAGTATTTGGATATACATACTGATCTCGATATCACAAGCCTATCGATACTGATATATCGACGATATATCGCGAAATGGCCTTCCATGGTTGTATCATAGACCTTTAGAAAAAAACAACTTTCCAAAGGATGGCAATAGTTTGTCGTCTCTTCCAATCTGCAATAATTTCCGTCGTCAATGCCTAACTGTCTCAAATCTGTCTACCAGGGATGAAAGTAGACTGCGCAGGTGAAATAATAGAGCCAAGGACTAGCCCTAATATGTTTGCCAAGATCTTTGCCACAATGAGGTAAATTTCATTAGACAAAGTCATAAGTCTTAAATACTCAATTCTTTCTGAGCTTTCCTTCTTTGGGAGGAGGAACAAAGTGTCTTATTCAATCTGTCAAAACCAGCATTTCCCACAGCAAATTCATCAAGCATTGCCATCACATCGAGTCCAACAACCTCAGAGAATTCCTTGTAACAACACACCATGAACCCATCCAGACCTGGAGCACCATCTACGTTCAAATTCCACTGTCGCTTTTACTTCCTTAGGGGAGAAAGTGTGCGTAAGCATATAGGCATGCTCCACGTTGACAGTTGGAGAGCCATTTCCCATCCATCCCCAATGACGACTCTCATATTAACGAGAGAATCTATGAAGAAATACGCTAGTTCTCCACCCATTTCTCTGTCAATCTCAATTCGTTTGCCATCCACCACCACTTCCTGCAACAGGTTATGTATGCATCTTCCACTAGACACTCTGTAAAAGAACTTTGAGTTAGCATCACCCTCCTTGAGCCACTTCATCCCGGATCTTTGCCTCCATTCTGTCACAGCATTCTTGTCTTCCTCTGCAATTATTTTCAAAAAAATCTACATTGTGCTTTAGTTCTTCCTCCATCAACTCCAAAACATCCTCTTCATTATCAGGTCTCAAGACCTCCATCTTTGTTGTCGTGAGACGGATCCTTCGTGACTCCCTGACAGTGTTGTAAAAGTCACTCGACTGGCCCGACTAGTCTAGTCAGTGGGGTGGCCGATCGAGTACCGAATAATTCCGATTAAGTACACTAGTCGACCAATTTTTGCTTGTAGATACCATATTTTTTTAATGTTTTGTTTTTTTTATAAGCAAACTTATTATAATATGTTTAATGTTTTATTTAAATCCAATTACTTCTTTTATTTTATTATGGTGGTGAAAAATGTACGAAATCTATGTAAATATAAGTATAAAAATGAGTTATATATTTAAAATAATCATAAAATTCAAAGCTGATTAAATCTGATTAGTCGTCCAACTGTAGACTAATCCTTAATCAGTGACCCGACCAACCAATTACCGACTACCGACTCATACAACCTTGCTCCATGATATCTTTCTTAAACTAACATAATCTATTTCGCAATAAGTTCAGCTTTTGGGTCATTCTGACCACTGCAGATCCTGATGTAATATGCAAGGTCCAGTAATCAGCCACCATGTCTCTGAATCCATCTTCTAAAAGTCAGGCTCTCTTAAACCTGAAAAACGAGCGAGGAGAGGTACCCTCACTCGAATCCCAAATAAGAGCTATATGATCTGATCTAGACCGAGGTCGAGAGGAGACCTTCGACGATGTGAAGGCTTCCAGATGCTCTGTCGATCCAAGGAAACGATCAATCCTCGAACGAGACCTTGTATTTCTCCGAGTGAATCTAGTGTCATGGGCATCAAGGAGTTCCATCTCAGGCTCGTCAATTAGTTTCGCAAAATCTCCAAACCCATCATCTTGGCCCCCTAGATCTAGGTCGGTCTGAAGAAAACAAAGACACGTTAAAGTCTACCCCAACAAGCTACAACACATCGGGATGAATCTCTCATGCTTCAAGAAGTTTGACACAAAGAACCTCTCTGATCAAAGCATTAGTTGGCTCATAGACGCAAGAAAACAAAAGACAAGTCCCAGTGCGGACATCTTGAAAAAAAAACTGAAATGGTATAAGTTTTTTTAACTTCAGCCATGAAAATAAAAAAACCATTTGTCCACGCAAAGATCATGCATCCAGAACTGCCCACAGCCTCCACTGCTTTGTACTCCATACTACTGGTGAGGCCTACTAGTCTAGAGACACCATAGAATAGTAGACTACTCCCTCAATTTTGTCGCTTCTAATATGAAGATATCAACACACTACCCAGTTACGAGGGAACCCACTGATCTTCTCTTTCCCAGGTCCCCCAATCCTCTTATGTTCCAAGAAAGCACTTTCATTGAGGAATAGAAACCAACCCTGGCAAACATGTGATCTGATTCCGCAGTACCCTCTTCAACTCCGTTGGATCTTCAACTAATTGCCTAACAGCATTCTCTTCTCATTGTGAAGTCCCATAAATTCCCCTCTTCGATTTCTTCTTTATCTTCATATATCTCTTCCCTTTCTTCCTACGAGGGAACTCCCCCTTAGCTAAACCCGAAGACCCAGCAAGAAGGTTAAACTTTGGCAGCGGTTGAAAAGAGGTCGTAGTGAGTTCCGAGAATCTAGAGTTCCGAACAATGCTTCGTTTCGGCAAAGGGGAAAGGAGCCCCGAAAAGGGCTAATTGGATTGAGTCATCCAGGATCCGAGAACTGATGTACAAAAGCCTTGTGACGATGCAAATGAAAGCCCTAACGCTCCAGTTGATGACCTCTGGAAGATCTGCCACCGACTCCCGCAAACTTCGACCACTACCTGAAATGGAAGGTGAGCCGGTTTGAATTTCAAAAGGCAAAACAACCACCTCTAAATTCGCCACAAAAGTCTCCAGTGGCTGAGCCATGATTTGACGGTGAAGGCATAGTGGAGCCACCATTTCAACACCTTCAAACTTAGCTCGACCCTCCTCTTCAACATCAGCAAGAAGCAAAGGACGGTGGATGATGATGGCTAATCATCGGAACACCACCCTTCCCACCTTAAAGCTGCAGGAGGACTCTAACGGCATCGACCTTATCCCTAGCAAGGAAAGCAAGACAACATTGAGATATGTTCCCGACCTTCAACCGTCCGACAGTATCTCTAGCACATGTCCCCACTCCCTTAGCAAAACTTGGAGACCGATCACCGTTCTGGAGAGAAAAGGGACCCCGGTCACTCGGAGAACAAAGTTCAAATTCATCCTCTATTCGCAATCAATAAATTTTGGTCTCCTCTAAAGGATCTTATCTTTTGGTCCTCTGAGAGAGAAGGCTCTTCGATTAGTGGCATCAAACCTCTCGGGCACAGGAAACCTTCTTCCATTGGAACAACATTTCCCAAGAAAGTCAGTCCCAGGAACGAGGTCGCCGATAATAGCTCAAATCTTACAGCACCTTGGATTGCCCCTAAAGCATCTATGTAGTCGTCGTACCAACCAAAGTCTTCGTCCACACATTTGCGAAGGCCATACACTCTAACCATGAAGGGGGTTCTTGGTTTCACATTAGCAGATCACTCTGGCATCTCCTCCATTATTTTTGTCGAGGATCCCTGATGCTGAAGCCGAACGTGTGACGTGTGTGTATGTGATAACCTACAGAAGGCCAATCGGTGACCTTCCCTTCCACAACCAAAACATCTCGATGCTTGGGTACATAGCGAAGCACAGTGATCGTGCTTGTTGCAACGGAAACATCTCGACCCTGGCTTACGATGGGATGCAACCTTCCTACTCATGTCCTCCCTGGAGACAACATCAAAACACCCCTCCATGACCTCCTCCTCCCTCTCCATCTCTTTCCATACCTTCTTCTCTTGCCCGGCACGAACCTACACTCCATCTCCTCCTCTCACACACCCACCATGGAACCCCTTCTCTTCCCCTCTGCCATCAGTGCCTCCTCTCCATCTCTTTTCTCTCCCTTGCCCCTCCACCATCCAGCCCGAAGGGATCTTCAGATTCCATAACCTTACGACTACATCAGCCAAAGATTAATCATGATTAAAGAGTTTGTAATGATTAAAGTTATTAATAATAACTAGGAAACATAATCATGATTAGTGTATACTGTAAAAGAAATTAGCATTTATGTAATCCTTATTTCTTTCTTTTGTAATTTTCTCTTTGGTTATTTGCCATCTGGGTTTCTTCTCTATATATAAAGGATCCCTATGGCCATAGCAATTATGTCTCTTCGCAGGCTATCAGAGTGGCGACACTACATAGGAGCCATGAGACCCTTGAAACCCTATCCCCATAGTTCAGCCTCTTCGTGTGCCGCGCCATCCATGTCATCCTCCCCTCCATGCATCACCCTCCCCATCGTGTGTCGCCCCTCCATGAGTAGCCTCATCATAACGCATCACCCCTCCATCCGAGCAGCGCCCCTTACTCGTGCCTATCTGCACCCAACGACGAGTGAGTAGTCGCATTGGGGACAATGGCTTTTGGTTGTGCTCTAGGGGTACTATGCGGGCACCCTAATCTTCCTTGGGAACCATGAGACCAACCAGCGATCCTCGAGTGACATACGAGATCCTTCCCGTGACTTCCAATGTCCCCCATGGTCTGATTTGGGGTAGTTTGAGGGGATTTTAGACCTCTAAATTCACCTTTACTGCCTCCAAAGTTGATGGAAGAGGTTATGCTCTGAGTCTGCACACATAACCTCCAACGTTCACATTTACGTCGCATGCAACCGCATATGCATATGCGAGCAGGGTTCCAAATAGCAAGTCATATGCGGTTATAGGCAGCCGGAACACATAATTGAGCCACATAAACCGTATATTGAAGGCTAGGGTTTCGGACTTAGCGCATCACGGAAGCGTGAAGATCACATCACATGCGATCAAGAGCGACTAGTCATACTAGTTGCTCAGGGCAGCGTAAATTAAAATTTTTATAAAGATGAAACCACATGATATGAGAGTCATTCTCATATATGTTTCATCAAGATCACAAATGAGTAATAGAATTACCTCTTGAAGCGTGTTTGCGATCGTGTATGCCTCTAAGCGAAGAAATCTCATGTCTCAAGTCCAATCCGACGAAAGATGTACTTGTGACCGAGTGGATGAGACGTGTGTTTCCCGCAATTCGAGTTAAAGATCCGAGCATGGAGTCTCCTTATTTCGTCCCACGAAATCAATAACCTTCCTCACAAGCAAGATGCACCGAAGAAGGCGGAGATCCACGAACAATCGATCCGGCAGCACAACGATGACATAACGACTGCGAGGATCCGTAGGTCAATATGGTGGACAAACACAATATTGAGAGAGAGAGAGAGAGGGCACATATGAGAATAGAGAGAGAGTTGTTGGTCTTGCAGTTGTTGTAAAAAAAGAGCTAGGTCTAGCCTTTCTTTTATAACATATTGGATGTCAATGGATCTCAATACATGTGCAATGTGCATACATAATGGTGTATATTATTTTGTGCTTTCAATCAATGGTCATGATTTTGTTGTATAAATTTGCAACAGCAAATAGTTACTTTAAAAATAAATTAAATATATTGAAGATCCATCAATATAATTTAATTTACATTAGATCAACAAAGATGGAATTACTTGGAATCTCCTACTAGCCCTCAAAACCGTTCAGGTATAATCTTTAAATCCATGCTGATCACATACTGGTTGAAAACATTTTGGGGTAAAGGTTTGGTAAGGGGATCATCAACGTTGTCGGTAGAGGCCACCTTGATGATGACGATGTCACCACGCTTTTGAATCTCCCGAATGATGTGGTATTTCCTTTCCACGTGTTTGCTCATTTTAAACCACCCTCGAACTCCTTCGAAGAGGTACGGATGTTTCATCTACATTCACATCTTCAGTGTCTGGTTCAGGAAATTCAATATTCTCAGGGGACTCAATGAGTTTCTTTGCTTCATTTTTGTCTTGACTCTTAAGGAAGTCATCATCTAAAAATTTTACATCTCTAGAGATGAAAATCTTTTAAATCTCAGGGTCGTAAAAGTAGGCATCCAATACCATCCTTTACATACCTAATGAAGTAGCAGTCTCGAGTGCGAGATTCCAGCTTACTTCCATCCATGTTCTTGACATGGACTAAGCAACACCAAATCCTTAAGTGTCTTACACTAGGCTTGGATCCAAACTAAAACTCATGAGGAGTTTTGGATACGGATTTGCTAGGAATCTTATTTATGATATATATTGCAGTCTCTATTGCATACTCCCAAAAATTAAGAGGTAAATGTGCTTTACTCATCATTGAACGAACTATGTCCATGATAGTCTTGTTGCATCTTTCAGCAACACCATTTAGTTGGGGAGTTACAAGGGGAGTGAGATTGGATACAATTCCTCTTTCTTTGAGGTATTCCATAAACTCATCTGAGAGGAACTCGCCACCTCGGTCAGATCAAATATGTTTAATCTTTCTATTTGTTTAGTTATCAATCTAAGTCATGAATTCTTTGAACTTTTCAAAGGTTTCAGATTTATTATGTAATATGAAGATAAACTCCTATCATGAATGGTCATCAATAAACGTCAAATAATACCAATGTCCATTTTGTGTCGTGGAACTAAAGGGACCACATTCATCGGTATGTATTAGGTGAAGAATACCCTCACATCGTGCAACCTTGTTACGAAAGGGAGCTCCGGTTATTGTACCTCGAATGCAATGTTCACAACTAGATAAAATTTGGACTTGTAGAAAATCCAAGGATACATCCTTTATCAATCTATTGATCCTATCAACAGATAAATGATCAAGCATATTACGCTAAATCATGTTCGAATGATTTCCGTCATCTCTGGTTCTCTTGGGGTTTTTATTAATGGATGTTACATTCATAACAGATTCATTAATGCACAATTCATGGAGTCCGCTAGAAGTTATAATACCGTTTGTAATATACTTATCACAATGACTCATGACAAGTTTCTCACAAAATAAGAATGAATATCCATTTCTAACAACTTAGATACAGATATAAGGTTCCTTCTAAGATCTGGAACATATAGACATTCTTTAAGTACTTGGACTCTTCCACTAGATAATGATAGCTAGCAGGTCCCGACGACAATTGTTGCAACAGTTGCATCAGATCCCATCTGGATGTTTATCTCCCCTTCATAAAGACTTATAATTTCCTTAAACATATGCAACAAATAGCATACATGAACAGAAGCATCAAAATCAATGATCCAACTATCTTCTCGTCTTACGAGAAAATTGGTTTCAATGATGAAAGTAGATTTTATATATGCTAGGGCTTTACCTTTCAATGGTTTTCAGGTATTATGGGCAGTTACACTTCCAATACCTTGTTTCTTGCAGTAATGAAAAACATCAATCATCTTCGATGTTATCGGTGTAGAAGCATGAGAGGATGAACCAACGACTTAACTCTTCTTCTTTTCTTCTAGGTTGAACCCTTCTGAACCAATGTTTTTGATCGTGCTTCCCTTTAACCTGTGCAACTATTTCACTGCCAGCAGGATTATCTTTCATCATTACGTCTTCTGCAGACTTTAATCAACCCATGAGTTCAGCGTTTGTTAACCTCAACTTATTCATGTCGTATGATACCACAAAGTTGGTGAAAGACTTGGGCAGAGATAGAAGAATGAAGTCGAACTGCATATATGCATCCATCTAAGCCCCGTCTCCATTACAAGAGATAACCAATCATTTTGAATATGTGCTCTCGAAACGAAGTCCCTTCCGGAATCTTGAAGAAATTAGGTTCTTTCGTTATATTACATCGCTGAGTGTGGCTTCTGAAGGAGGATTGTATTACGGCTAAATGAGAGATATCTCTATCTCCACTCCCCAGTATGTGGATGATGATATGATATTCCTTGAAGGGGGAGCAGACCATATGAGGCGAGCATCCAGTATTATGGATATTTGTAACATTCGGATCCGAATAATCCGAATCCGAACCGATTAAGGGCATGCAAGACCAAATAATATTCAATTAATATTGAATAAACCTAGATCGACCATTAATTGCAAAACAAAATTCGTTCAGTCGTAATCAACCAAAAGTCGATCGCATCGTAAAGCGTGCCATCGAAAAGTCGCAATGCAAAATTGGAAACTGCAAAACAAACCGAGACCACCCAAAAATTCGTTTCGACGAAATAAAACTAACGAAATCGATCAGAGGTCGTTTGATATATTTAAAAATCCTAAAATTTAGGTACAAACCAAAAAGAGAATTTCAGGAATTCAACCTCGATCCAAGGTATATGAATATTATGGTCATATTAATCATCGTTCAGAGACGGTCAAAACAACTTATTACTCGTCAAAATCCGAGACTCGAGAAGTAAGTACGGACGACTTTGGGATTTCTTTAAAAAAATATAGTGCGACATCAGCAAGCTGACATCAGCTTGCTGATGTCATTCCAAATGGGGACATTTGGCTTCCATTTTTTCCAACGTGGGAACCCCTTTTTCTTCCCCAATTCCTCTCCTATTTTCTTCCAAAATTCTCATTCCTCTTTCCCCACTATGGCCTTCTCCAGCAACTAAATTGCAACCCAAGCTGCTACCCAAGACTCCTGGAGCCTCCAAACTGCCATTTGCAGCTGCTGCATGCAAACTATTGATCTTTATTTTTAGAGATCCAAATAGGTACAATCTTGCAACCTCCCCTTTTTGCTGTCATGCATGAGCAATTTTCTTTCTTTTGCTGCCGTAAGCATTCTTCATGATATCGGCTACCAATCACCATCATTGTTGAGATTGACATATAATTCAAGGTTTGCATATCATCAATTACACCTACAGTATATAATTTTTGTATACTGAAATGTATCTTTAAGAGCAATCCTTTTCCTAATTATCTAAATCATTTTGATTCCATCTTTTAAAAAAATTCAATTCAATTATATTAACCTGAAGTTGAACTTCAAAAAGGATGATTTTTTTAGTTGTTTTATCTATGATCTTTAGGGTTAAGTGCCACTATTTGATAAGGAAAATTCCAAGTTGGGAATTCAAGATCTGGGAATCTAAATAGTGATTCCACTTGAACTGTGTATTTCGAATCTGTAACTAATTTATTTCAGAAACATAATTAGAAATAAGCATTCCTTTTGTTCTTAGAATTTGATAATAAGTTAGTAGTTTAGTACAACAGTAATGTGAGATGTGCTCTAGAATTTAGCATTGTCCTGGAATCTACTACAGGAGTCTAAATGGGTTGTTCTCTCCAGAACTTAGATTTATGCGATGTATTCTAACATTATATATGTAAAAGTTCTCTATTTCTTCAAATATTATTTATAAAAAGACCGCATACATGTGTGTGTCTGAAAGTGAGGACTCGAAATCTGACGTCGAGTCTTAACCATCTGAACTGTAGAGTCTGGAGAATCTGGTTGGTCTGGAATCTAACGTCTGAATCTGGAACAGACTTGTAACTCTACACAATACTTCCCCTTTCACCCATATTGGTCGGAAATTCAACATCAACCAAGTTGGGAGAAGACAAGATAATGGTGAAAAACATAAACTAACGCACTTTCTCTAATTTTTTTAATCGATGTCTTGATTGAATTTTTTATTATTTTTTTACTTTTTTAGAAGACGTTTCATCTCTTTTTTTATACGTCTTTTGCAATATTTTTTCTTTCTTTCTTTCTTTTTGGAATTGTGTACGGCTGTTGTATGTGCGCGCCTTTTTCCTTTTGGTTTTTTTAAACAAAAAAATGTGGCCCAATTGGACCTAATCATACCTCAGCCCAATTGGGCTTACAAAATAGCTTGGACCGGATATCCGAACAGTGATATTCCATTCCACGTATGTTATTCCTTAGTGGAGATTGTTAGTTTCAACAAAACATGCCTAGATGAGGGGTGAGGACGAGGGCGAAGGCGACCCGGGGGGGTGGCGTCTGGTTGAGGGTCGCCAGGGAACGAGGCAAGGGTTCGCTGCTCGGAAGGCGTGTGGCTTGGCTTGGAAGTCCCCTTTTGGCCGTGGGTGCTTCCGATGCGGCGGCTTCGATCATTGGGCGAGAACCTGTCGTGAACCTAAGAGGTGCTTCGTGTGTCGTCGTTTTGGTCACTCTCGGCGGAGCTGTCCGGAGGCGGTTGTGTTTCCATCTTTGTTGGTCGGCGAGGGCGGAGAGAAGGGCGCTCTGTTCTTTTTTTTTGAAGCCAAGAAAAAGGGGGATACACTCAGTGGTGTTCACCCCAATATATTAAAAGAAAGAGGGTCAAAGGTACAAAAAACGTGAGACCCACACAAGGAAGCGATATAGCCTCCAGTACTGGGTAAGGAAAAAACAAAAAAGCAGAATCAGCTACAACTCCAGTCGTCCACTAACCCAGCCGCGTGAATGAGCACGTTCTCCTTGTAGAAGCGTTGCGCTGAGAAAATAGCCTCGTTACGACTAAGCCAAATCGACCATAATCTTGCCACCGGTGTCCAGAGCCGCCTTCTATCCGAATGCATGTTCACGAAGAGAGAATCACAGAAGGCCTCCACGTCACTAGCACTTACCCAATCCACAAGCGGATCTTCCCAAAGCCCACGAACCATAGGGCAGTCAAAGAGAATATGATCAAGGGATTCCACATCCGAATCACACAGCACGCAGAAGATGGACACCGAATGCATCATCCTGGAGCAACGATCTCTCGTCAGAAGCCTCCTTCTGCGGACCAGTCATAAGAAGAAAACAATGCACAAGGGCAGGCCCATCCTCCAGAATAAACAACAGTCTCTCACCAGGGAATCAGAGCGAGCAGGCAGGACCTCAAGTAACCCATCATAGGCCTTCCGAATCGAAAAGCCACCGTCCCTCCAAACCCAATGATCCAAGCCCTCGGAAGGCGTAGCTGCATCAGCAAGGGCGTCCAGAAGAGCAAGTAAGTCAACCAACCTTTGGTCCGAGAAATTCCCCCCAAAGCGAGGGCACCAAGAACATTCTCCCAGCAACTAGCAACCGAGGCATCCTTATTCTCCGCAAGCGCAAAGAGCCGCGGGAAGCGGACATAAAAAGGATCCTCCCAACCAGTTGTCCTTCCAAAATAAGAAGGCACGGCCGTCCCCCAGCACAGGTTTAAAGCTCACCCTATTCCTCAAGAAGACCTCCTGAACACCACGCCAGAAAGGAGAGCGCGCACGCACCACCCCCAACCTGTCCTCCCCAGCCCACTCCGCCTCATGAAGCTCCCTCAAAACATCAACAAAGAAATTTCCACCCCTTCCCCAAACCCTGCTCGCCCACTTAAGGAAGAAAGCATCATTGACCAACTTGAGGCGCCTAACACCCAACCCCCTCCTGCTTCCCCCTCGCCACCTCCTCCCAAGCGACCAAGTGAAACCCCCTCCCCTCCGCACCCGATTTCCCCCACAGAAATCTTTTAAAACAAGACTCAAGTCTCCGGCAAATGCCAGCTGGCAATCGACGAGTAGACAAAAAAAAACACCGGGATGGCAGCAAGAACCGAGCGAAGAAAGACCAGCCTTCGGCCCTTCGAAAGGAGCGCCGCGCGCCAACCCGCCAGTCTCGCCTCGACCTTCTCAACAACCCCACTCCAGACCCTAAGTCTGAACTCCCAACCACCAACGGGAGGCCAAGGTATTCAATCGGCAACACCCCCGGATCAGACCCCAGAATCCTCGCACATCCAAGCGCCAAATCCACCGACAAGCCAAAAGGAATAACCTTTGACTTGGCACCATTAATGCGCAGTCCCGACAACTCGCTAAAGAGCTCAAGAGTCACCGACATGGCAGCGACCTCACTAGCACCACCTTCAATGAAGCACAAGGTGTCATCCGCAAACTGTAATAGCGGCACGGATATGCCACCCTTGGAGAAGCCCTTCGAAAGGCCAGCAGCAACAACTCGGTCAACCATACAAGCCAAAACATCCGAAGCTAGAACAAATAGTAGGGGGGCCAGCGGGCAACCCTGGCATAGGCCCCGTCTCGGCTGGATTAGCCCCCCCTCCAAACCACCATTAACCAATACTGAGAAGGAAACTGTAGTCACGCATCGTCGCATCCAAGAAATCCACAGCTCCGGGAACCCCCGCCTTCTGAGGACCGACCAAAGAAACCCCCAATCAATGCTATGATAGGCTTTGGCAAAATCAATTTTCCACAGCACCTCCTGCCTCCCCGACGAGCTCCAATCAGCCACCAACTCCGAAGCAACCGCAATACAATCAGATATTTGTCTCCCCCGAATGAAAGCAGCCTGAACGGGAGAAACCAACGAGTCCAGCACTCTAGCAAGCCTCCTAGCCAGCACTTTGGCCACAATTAAGTAAATGGCGTTTGAAATCGATATGGGGCGGAAGTCCTCAATATCATCCGTCGCAGCCCTCTTGGGGATCAGAAGCAACAAGGCTCTGTTAAGCCTATCGAAGCCTGCATTCCCCTCGCAAAACTCCACAACAACCTCAAAAACTTCGTCGCCCACCAAATCCCAAAAGTCCCGAAAGAAAGCCACAGAGAAACCATCAGGCCCCGGGGACCCGTCGTTGATTGAGCTCCCACACAGCCTCCTTAGTCTCCAACAACGAGATCGGCCTAATAAGCATAGCGCAGTCTTCCTCGGAAACCTTGGGCACCCCCAGCTCCAACCACTTCCAAGATCTCGTGGAGCGCGTCGACATGACGCCCCTGAAGTGCTCCACAATAGCAGACCCCATCGCGTTATCCCCCACAAAACGCTCCCCATCAACCGAAACAGCGCGCAGTGAATTTTTACGCTTCCTCCCACTAGCCACCCCGTGAAAGAAGGCCGAGTTTGCATCTCCATTTTTGAGCCATTTCAGCCTAGAACGTTGTCGCCACTCGATAGCTCTCTTCTTGTCCTCCTCAGCCACCTTCTTTTGCGCAGAAGACCGCTCATACAGCTCGTCCACATTCAGATCCCTCTCGTTCTCAACAGAATCAAGCCTCCTAATAATCTCCTCAGCCTCCCATCTTAGAGCCACCCTCGACTCCCGCGACTCCCTCTTAAAGAGCGCCAATCTCTTCCGCAATGAGTCAAGTTTGCGGGCCAGCCGCAAGGCCGCAGACCCCTCCACGGAGGAAGAAGCCCACAGGTCGGCCACAACGTCCCTGAAACGAGGCTCAAGGAGCCAGCAACGTTCGTATCTAAAGAGGCCCTTCAGTAAACGCGTCTCACCAGAGTCCCACATAATTGGCGAGTGGTCCGAGAAAGCCCTGGGCCTAGAAGAAACCGAGCAAGAAGGAAACATCTCCATCAATCCCCCCGATGCCAAAAACCGATCAATCCGAGAACGGGAACTGTCGCTCCTCCAGGTGTAGTTGATATCGGAAGCCACCAAATTCTCCAAAGCCAAGGAGTCCACAAGCTCCGCAAACAGCGATGATCCCGGGTCCCGGCCCCCTCTTGCCCGCGGGCGATCAGAGGAGTGAAGAGTCACATTGAAATCTCCCCCAATGATCCACGGGAGTCCCACAAAAGCAAGTCCCGCAGCACGCAAGTCCTCCCAGAGCTCGTCTCTTTTAATATGATAGCAATGCCCATAAATGCAAGATATAGCGATCGGAGAGGCCGCCGCACCCCTCACCAGCACAACCGATACCATATGTCTCCCCAGAATAGAAGAATCGAACGTAAAAGCCGCCGACTTCCAAGCAATGAATAAGCCCCCCGCCGCACCAACTGCATCCAAGGCCGTAAAGCCATCTATCACCCCCGCATCAAAGGAGCGCCACAGAGCATCATCCATCCCCCTCAATTTCGATTCCTGGATCAAGGAAATATCGCAATCCCACTCCGACATCCTGGCACCCAGCGCCTTTCTCTTCAGGGTTGCCTTTAAGGGCGACGTGGATCGTCTCCAGGGTCGCCTTTAAGGGCGACGTGGATCGTCTCTCTCCCTGGAGGGCGCTGGCGAGGGGCTTTGTGCTTCTGAGGCGAGGGATCTGTTGCGAGGCTCGGTAGATGGGACGTTGCAGCTGAGGTGGCGTGAGCCAAGGGACGCGGATGTCGCTGTGAAGTCGGTCGTGGTGTCGACGATCGTCATCAGGGGGCTTCCGTTGAGGGCGCGATCGTGACATCTCATCTCTGGGCTCTTGTGGGGGGCGGTGGATGTTCTTTCCGTCGTGAGCACTGGGTGCCATCCTGGTCAATCTTTGGATGTGGTGCTTCGGATTAGACAGGTGGAGGTAGATAAGCTTGGGTGGTGGGAAGTATCTCTGGATGGCATACGTGTGCTGCTTGAGCTGCTGAAGGCAGGCGCGGTGTCGGCGATGCAGGCGGCGGGGAGTCGGCGGTGGGAGGTCCAAGCGAGGCAGGCGGAGCTTCTTGTGGGCGGCGAGGTCGAGGTGCGTCCTTCCGATGCGCAGCCTCGGGCCGAGTGGGCTCGTTCTCCGAAGGGGTTGCAGGCTTCTGGCAGCGAGGTGCGTTCAAGCGCGGCACGTTCCTCGAAGGAGGTGGTACGGTTCGGCACGATATCCGCGATTACGGTCTCGAGGCTGGCAGCGGTCTCCTTGCCTTGGCGTGGTGCGGAGGAGGCAATTGACGTGGCCAGCAGTGGCGAGGCCCAGGTTGGGCAGGCTCAGGGGGGCGTCTGCCCCAGCTTTTCAAAGCTCCGTTGCGTCGCGAGCTGACTAGGGGTAGGGGGACGTCTTCGCGCTGGCAGAGAAAGGGGCGGATGGTGCTTCGGGGGGAATCATGTCTAGGTGGCATACCGATTCCTTCGCCTTGTTGGGGATTCGTCTCTTTATTCTCGTTGTCGGTCAAGCTTCAGGGAGGGCGGATGGTGTTTGCTTCTGGATTACCAACGTTTATGGCCCGTGTAGGCGTGAGGATGGGAGCTTGGCTGCAGATTTGGAAAATGTAGCGCCTGAGGTGGGCGATGCTATCTGGATTATTGGGCGTGACTTGAATGTCACCTTGCTTACGGGAGACAACCGGGGGCGGCCGGGGGTAGAAATCATGGATCAGTTGAGCTCAGGTAGGTGGTGAATTCGCCGGGGCTATCTATCGTGGATGCGGCTGGGTGTCAATTCACGTGGAGGAATGCGAAATCTAGATCTCGACTTGACAGGTTTTTCATGTCCATCGAGGCGGGGGAGTCATTCCCACTGACGAGGGCATGGGCTCTTCTGAGGACGCTATCTGACCACACTCCCATTCCTTGGAGCTCGAGAGAGGTCAAACCGGATCGTTTCTTCTTTCAGTTCGAGAAGAAGTGGCTGCTTGAGGAGGGCTTCCGGGAGTTGGTGTGTGACCACTGGCGGGGTTTTGTGGGGGAGGGGTCAGCGGTGTCGCGTTTCGTGGCTAAGATGGACTCCCTTAGGCGGATGCTGTTGTCGTTTGGGAAGGAGGTTGCTCGACGGCAAAAGGCAGTTAAGGCTGAGGCTGAGGTGGGGATAAGCAGGTTAGATGGACTCGACGATGAGCGGGGGTTGTCGGAGGTGGAGGTGGAGGAGAGGGCAGCTTGGTTGGAGGCAGTTTACCTGGAGGACAAGAAAGAGGAGGTTCACTGGAGGCAGAGATCGAGGCAGAAGTGGCTAAGGGAAGGAGACGCGAACACTCGATTTTTCCATTCTGTGGCGTCTGGGAGAAGGATAAGGAGCTTCTTGCATGAGGTCGAGGTGGGAGGTCGCACGGTATCGGGTGATTGGACTATCGGTGCCGCTTTGCGGGAGCACTTTATGAGCGCCTCGAGGAGGGTGAGGGGCGGCAATGGCTGGGGCTGGACGGGCCTGGGTGCTGGTTCTTTGAGTGGAGCTCAGGCAGATTCTTTGGAGGTTGTGTTTTCCGAGGAGGAGGTTCGCAGAGCTGTTTGGGAGCTGAATGGGGACGAGGCTCCTGGCCCCGATGGCTTCTCCATCTCGTTTTACAGGGAGTTCTGGGAGCTGTTGAAGGGGGACATCTTGGAGGTTTTGGATGAGTTCAGAAGTGCCAACAGGGGTTTTGAGAAAGTTAACAAGGCCTTGATCTTTCTGCTACCTAAGAAAGAGACTCCTGTGGGGGTTGGGGATTTCAGGCCTATTTCCATGTCGAATGGCACATCGTCACCAAGGTGTTGGCGAGCAAACTTAGAGCAGTCATGGCATCTGTGGTTTTACCCGCTCAATATGCTTTTATTCCGGGTCGGTGTATGGCGGATGGGATTGTTGTTGCGTCTGAAGCTTGTCTTGAGTGGAAGAGGTCCGCAAAGAAAGGAGCCATTTGGAAGATTGACTACGCTAAAGCCTACGATTGTGTTAGTTGGAAGTTCCTCTGGGTATCGATGCAGAGAAGGGGATTTCCGGACGAGTGGATTAGTTGGATCAAGAGATGTGTCACTACTGCCTCATGCTCTGTCTTGGTTAACGGAAGGCCAGAGGGCGGTTGGTTCCAACCGCAGAGGGGGGTTCGTCAGGGTTGCCCCCTAGCTCCCTTGTTGTTTGTGCCGATGGCGGACTGTCTTGTCGTCTTGTTTCTGTTGGCGGTTGAAGAAAGGTGGTGTGAGGGATTCCAGTTGAGGGACATCTCCATTCCGATCTTGCAATATGTTGATGACATGCTAATCTTTTTGGGGGGGATGGAAGAGCAGAATCACAATGCAGCAACTTTGGTTGACTTGTTTGGGTGCTTATCTGAATTGGAGATTAACAGGCAAAAGTCGGTCTTGGTTCCCTTGGCGTTGGACGATGGTGAGGGCAGCATGCTTGCGGAGTGGGCGGGTTGTCCTCGGGGACAGTTTCCGTTAACCTACTTGGGACTGCCTCTGGTTGCGGGCAGATTGAGGAAGTCTGACTGGGATTGTGTGCTGCGGAGGATGGAAGAGCGGTTAGAGGGGTGGAAGGCTACCACTCTGTCAAAGGGGGGGGGAATCTTATACTGCTGAAGCACGTTTTGTCAGCCATTCCGATATGTTTCTACTCTACAAGACTGATGCATGTTGGGGTGAGAAGGAATGTGGAGGCTATGATGAGAGCCTTCTTCTGGTCGGATGGGAGGCAAACAGGAAGGGGTTTCCACCTGGTCGCTAGGGAAGATGTAGTTGTACCCGTTTCGGAGGGGAGGCTTGGTATTCGAGATGTGGAGCTCATGAACAGAGCATTGATTGCTAAATGGGCGGTGCGGGTCTGGGGCGCCTCTGACTCGTTGGTCTTGCGGTTGTTGCGGGTGATCTATGGGGTCGGTGGGGAGTCGGCGGCGGCGAGGGTTCGTCATAAGTCGCCTTTGTGGAAGGGGATTCATGCGGTGCTTCCGGTGCTCGGGCAATTTCTCCGCCCGAAGTTGGGGAATGGGCAACAATTCCGGTTCTGGCAGGATAACTGGACAGAGGAGGGGGCGCTAGCCACTCGTTTTCCTAGGCTGGTGGCCTTGGCTGCAGACAGGGAGGCGCGTGTGCAGGAGGTGGTTGATTCAGGAGCATGGGCTCTGCGTTTCAGCTCGGATCTCTCGGATCAGAGGATGGAGGATTTTTTACGTCTGCTTTCCGAGATTCCCTCCGTCGGGGAGTTGTCAGGTGATCCAGACCATTTCGTTTGGACGGACGGGAAGTTCTCGGTGAAGATGGCTTACCGAGAGCTGAGAGCTGGAGATAAGCATGTTGATGAGGACCTGCGTGCGGATGTAAAAGTGATTTGGGTGGCCAAAATTCCTAATCGTGTTAAGTTGTTCCTCTGGTGCTTAAGGAGGAACCGTCTCTACGACAAGGTGAGGAGAGGGAGGATGTTGGAGGTGACGGATCTGCAGTATGACAGATGCGAGGAAGAGATGGAGGATGCGGACCACATTTTTTTCGGCTACAGAACATCGGCGCAGGTTTGGGAGGCCTTGGGGTTCTCTTGGGTCCAGGCTTCTGGACTGAGTCCTTTTTGGAGATCCATCCGATCGGTGGGGCTTGGTTCCTCCGGGGATGTTTCCAAGGCCTTTGCCGCGTTATGGCCTATCTGGTTGGGCAGGAATGATTGTATCTTCAAGGGGCAGTGCTTTTATTGGGAACACATCATTGCTCACTGTAATGTTGTGTACAATTTCTGGATTTCTAACTGATGTACCCTTTCGGTTTTTAATGATTATTATGGCGTGGTGACTCCTGACTTGGGAGGGCTCCCCCTTTTTTCTACTCAAAAAAATGGCTTGGACCTTTTTTCTTCTTTTGACCCTTCTCTTTTTTTTCAGTTTTTTTTCTTTTTTATAAATCTCGGAACCATGGGCCTTTACAGTAGTATTTTTTTAAAATAAAAGAGTCAGCCCACAGGGGCGTAACTCTATTTAGGATTCCTCGTAGGGGACCCCTTTTCACGCTACAAGACACTGTCGATGGGGCTTGGCCACAGCAGATGTGCGCCGCCCTGGAGGAACGAGGCTCGCCTCCTGGGAGATGAGAGGTGTGCAACGCCTGCTGTTGGTGGCTCCGCCAAGAGATTAACCGCTTTGGCAGCCTTGCGCGTTATATGGCACCTCCTCCTCGTGCGCCTGGATATTGATGCTGCCTGGATCTACTGCGCGAGAGAGAAGCGCATGAGATGGTCCAGCCGCCTTAAAGGAGTTGGGGATTCCGCTTGGGGAACCTCCGAGGGGTTGCTTCTTGCGGTGATGGAGCAGGGGCACAGAGGGATGCGACATCAACTTCTGGAGAGGAATGAGCACTGCCTGGAGGCTCAACACGAGGAGCAGAATCTGGAGAGATGATGGCCAGGAGGCTACTGTGCGACGCCCTAGTGGAGGAGGGGCGATCTGGGAGCGATGGCTTCTCTATGGGGCTACACAAGCACCGTACGAGGCTGCCTGGAGCATGATAAAGTTGTGTGTACCACCAGGAGATCCGTGCACCTCCAAGAGGAGGCGACGGGCTTTACGAGGCCCTGCCTGGAGCAAACATATGCGGCTGGAGATGTCGTTGGGGCTCGCGGCCTGGGTGATCGTTCTGCCTGGAGGATGTTGATGGCGCATATGCGCGGCCAGGAGTTGATGGTGTTGCCAGGAGAGGAAGCAGTATCGATGACGAGAACCCCGCGTCGCCAGAAGCTGGATTTAGGGTTCCATAGATGGAACCCTGATTTTTCTGGAATCTACTATGATACTTGTTGGATCCAGATTTTTCCCTAATCTTCACAGAAATTAGGGTTTCTGTAGAAACCCTAGAAATTAAACTTGAACTAATAACATGATCTTCGTAAGAATGATCTTCAAGAACTTATAGTTGAATCTCGAACAAAAATAAAGAACATAAAGAAAATCCTCGAGAATCGACCCGCTCTAATACCATGTTAGAAAATAGCATGGCTCTGATACCATGTTTGAAAATAGGAATGTGGAAGCGAAATTGATAAACAGAGCATGAACTAGAAAGATAAATATGGAACACCAAGATTTTACGTGGAACCCTAGTGGGATGAAACTACGGGAGAACACCTCAAAGGACTGATAGTCTATTGCTTTTCTCCTCTAAATACAATGGATGTATGGGTCTATATATAGCCTCCACTGATTCTCAACATCTCCAAGCTGGTAGATGTGGGACTAAACAACTTGATGGGTAAATGGATCTGGAGGTATCCATTTACCCATGTACAACATAAGAGGCACACAACCTAATACTCCAATAACTTTTATTATTTTTAATATGATGTATTGTATCGACATTTGTTGACATCCTTTTTGTTTCCTTTCATGCTTGGCGGGCAAAATGCTTGTGTTGCAGTAGCTGGCTAATGATCCCAAGCATCCGTCGTTATACCCGACAGTACAATTGTTACAGTTTTTGGTTCAATCTATGTATAGTGCTTTTGTTTCTCTTCTGTCATTTTTTGGAAGACATGTATATAATGTAATATTTCTTCTGGTTACATGTAAATTATATGAAAATTAATGAAATGAAAACTTGGTAACACTTCTTGTTGGCTCCGTGGTTGTTTATATTGATTGTGAATGTCATTACCAAACGCGAAAAATTTCCCCTCATTTTCAGTTGAACTAATGCGATCAATTAAGAATTTAACGCGACGAGTGCTGCGTAAACGGGTACACGGATCCTCGAGGCGTCACAATTTGGTATCAGAGCTATGGTACCTCGCTACACGCATTCGCATTATTACGATTCTGATCGCATTACATTCTCGAATAGCGATAGTCTTCCGACTTCTCGCGAGTCCGAGGGGAAAATGACATTCAATTTCAATATCCACATATGTCACCAATTGTATTTAATTTTCATATTGCATTCCAACAAGAGAAAAGCATATATGAAAATATCAGCAAATGTCAACTACTATGAATAATGATATTGGTTCTCATGCAGAACCATGACGTCCAGAGCTAACCAGGAAATGGTTGATCGATTGGAGCGTATCATGACAGCACTCACCGACCTCCAGCAGCAGCAAACTGCTATGCGAGGTCAGCAGGATCAGATTTGGCCCAACAGAGAGAGATCGCCGACAAGCAGACTGGTATTGAGATGAGATTCGAGGAGTTGTCTGATTCCACCTACCATCCGTCTCAGAATGGAACACGACAGAACCAGCCTCAGTCAGTTGAGGTACAACAGCCTCACTTTGATGATCCACATGAGGAGATGCCAGCATATGGAGCCGAGGATGGAGATTACGACAAGGAGCAGGACCCTACACTCTTTGCAGATGAGGACATACTCGAGCACTCCATTATTCACAAGCATCAGTCAATTTCACTTCCTATCAGCGAGCCAATGTGCCCATATTCGAGGGCATTGGGACGTCAGATGAGGTTTAGTAGTGGCTGAACAGGGTCGTGAAGGTACTTCAAATGATATGTGCACCACGAGACTCGTGGTTATCTTTCATGGAGTATTCATTGACAGCTTTCGCAGAGATATGATGGGAGGTGACAATTTTTGAGTTGGGACGCGAGCTCACATGGGATGATTTTGAGACGAGATTCAGACCTCACTTCTTTTCTGGGAAGTGGAAGGAGTCCCAGCATCGATTGTTTGCAGGGCTAAGACGAGAATGATTGACAGTTAGAGAATACTTCGTCCGATACACCGAGCTATCTCTCCACACACCAGCAGTCGCTGCATTTCCATATGAGAATCTGGAGAAGTTCATCGGAGGGATGCAGGAGGTGCAGGAGAAGCTAGCAAGATTGCGTAACTTCTATTTCCGAGGATACTAATATAGCGGAGAAATTTGAGGACATTAGAGAGAGACATTTTGGGAGCTCGTCTGGAGCGGCACCTGCACCACAATGATCTTTTGGATCGATCCGAAAAAAGTTCCAGCAACATAGGTCAGCTAGGCGGATTCGACCTATAGGTTCGGCATTTTCCGGCAGTGCTCGCTCATCTCCAATGACTACCTTATGAGGAGCACTCGCCAAACGTGATACCAGTTCAGCACGACCATCTGGGTTGTAGAGAGTAGACAGACCCCCAGTTGGACCGACTAAGAGCATAAGCACGACTACCACGCCTACCCCATCTGTGAGATGCTACTTATGCAATGAATGGAGTCATTATCGGTGCCAGTGTCTACAGACTTCTGGTGATCCTAGACCACAACCACAGCCTTCACAACCGCATGTGCAGCGTATTGGGAGTTTCCGTGGTAGGAACTCCAACTTCAAGAGACCGTCGAAACAGACACAAAGTGTGACGGGTTTGAGAACTGTAGTGACCGAAGAGCAGGCCCAATCAGCAGTTATTGTAGTGAAAGGTATGGTCTCGGTCTTGGGTCGACCTTCCCATGTTTTATTTGATCCTGGAGGGATACATTCTTTAATTCGAGATTACTAGCTTTATTAGGCAGAGCTGCAGAGACTATATCATCTATATCATATCTGTGGGCAGCTATTCATCATTTCTCTGATAGTTAGAAGTTTGTCAATATTGATTGGCAGTCACGAGATGATTGTAGATTGTCTCTTACTTCAGCTTGATGAGCTTGACTTGATTTTGGGCATGGACTAGTTATTAGCTCATCATGCTCTTATTGACTACTTTAGGAAGACAGATGTCTTCAGAATTCCAGACTTGTCTGAGTTCCCCTTTGAGGGTACATTACATGACATCAAAATGGAGTACATTAGTGTTGCGAGCTCAGACACTTGTTGACTAGGGATGTGATTCATATTTAGAATTTGTTCGAGAGATGTCTGACCATAAGCCGATGACACATGACATCAGAGTTTAGTGTCAGACTAATTAGATGTATTTCCTGATGAGTTAATAGGGTTACCTCATGAGAGAGAGAGAGATCGAGTTTAAGATAACATTGCTACCAGATACACAGTCGATCTCGATGGCACCATATCTCATGGCCCCATTTGAGTTGAGAGAGTTGAAGGTGCAGTTGCAGGAGTTACTTGACTTGGGATTCATGAGACCAAGCACTTCACCTTGGGGTGCTCCAAAACTAATTGTCAGGAAGAAGGATGGATCGATGAGATTGTGCATTGAATATCGGCAATTGAACAAGAGAACGGTGAAACCGTTATCCTTTGCCATTCATTGGTGATTTGATCGATCAGCTTCAGGGATCTTCGGTGTTTTCGAAGATCGACCTTCGATCTGGCTACCATCAACTGAGGATTCGAGAGTCCGATATTCCGAAGACAGCTTTCAGGACTCGATATGTACACCATGAGTTTGTGCGTGCCGTTTGGACTCATCATTACCCCTGCAGCATTCATGGATATGATGAACTGGACCTTTCGTCTATACTTGTACAAGTTTTTAGTGGTATTCATTAATGATGTGCTGATATATTCTCGGAATGAATGGGATCATGCGAATGATCTAAAGAATGTTCTGGACACATTCTGATAGCACAAGTTGTATACCAAGTTGAGCAAGTGTGAGTTTTGGTTATCCTAGCTCTCATTTCTTGGGCATGTCATTTCTGGAGCATTGCAGTTGATCCTGCGAAGATTGAGGCAGTCATGTCTTGGGAGCAGCATAAGACAGTCACCCAGATTCAAAGTTTCCTTGGATTAGAGGGCTATTATAGATGCTTCGTCAGTGGATTTTCACCCCTTGTTATTCCCTTGATACGATTGACACAGAAGGGAGTTAATTTCATTTGGGATGATTCATGCGAGCAGGCCTTCAAGACATTGAAGAAGAGATTAACTGCTGCACCCATTCTTGCTCTACCTTCAGGTACTCAGGATTACGCAGCTTATACAAATACTTCAGGACTATGAGCAGTGTTGATGCGGAGCGGTCACGTGAATTCTTACGCATCACGTCAGTTGAGGCCGCATGAGCGGAATTACCCCACCTGTGACTTGGAGTTGGAGGCAGTTGTCTTTGCCATGAAGATCTGGAGCCGCTATCTTTATGGGTGAATTTCGAGATTTTTACAGAACACAAGAGCATGAAGTACATCTTTGATAAGAAGGAGCTAAACATGAGGTAGAGTATTTGGCTTGTGCTACTGAAGTATTACGATTGCACGATCTCTTACCATCCTGATAAGAGAAACATGGTACCAGATGCGCTTAGCAGTAGAGCTCGTGCATAAGGTATGGTAAACTGGCTATGCATATGGGATATGCTCGCAGCTTTGACTGCTTGGCATCCTCAGGAGAGTGCATCCATATCTATTATTGTACCTCTACAATTCAGCGGTCTTTGGGATCACGTAGTAGAAGGCCAGAGGACATATCCTTGGATTCGAGCAGATGCATACACGTCGTCAAGGATGAATTTGATGATTTTGTGGTAGCTAAGTCCATTTTGTGGAAAGCTGGCCGGGTCGTTGTACCCGATGATGGGCAGTTACAAAGAGATATTCTTGATGAAGCATACAGTGCACGATTATCTATTCATCCTGTCAGCACAAAGATGTATCATGATATGCGCCGACATTTCTGGTGGGACGGGATGAAGCACGACGTGACCCAACATGTTAGCAGATGCATGACCTGCCAGATGGTCAATGCTTAGCGCAGGAGACCACCAGGGTTATTACAGTCTCTCCCCATTCCCGAGTGGAAGTGTGAGAATAATTCTATAGATTTTGTCACTGGATTACCGAGAATACCAGATGGTCATGATGCTATTTGGGTCGTCATTGACAGGTTAACCAAGTCAGCCCATTTCATACCTGTCAGCATAACCTACACTCCATCAGATTGGCCAGGCTATATGTGCAGAACATTATCATGCTATATTGTATACCACGTAAGGTAGTGTTTGGCAGAGACTTGAGATTTACATCGCACTATTGACATCAGTTCATGTCAGCACCACACAGAACTAAAGAAGAGCTCTGCATACATCCACAAACAGACAAAGCGAGCACACCATACAAATGCTTGAAGATTTGCTACATGCATGCACTCTTGAGTGGAAAGGGTCCTGAAAGGACCATCTGCCATTAGTAGAATTCACATACAACAACAGTCATCATTCTAATATCGGCATAACACCATCGAAGCCTTATATGGGCGGAGATGTCTCACGCCTCTCAGTTGGCGTCAAGGCCTTAAATGTCATATTTCGATTCCGTTTCGGTAAAGCCTGGAACAAGAAATTCGGTGGAATTTCGATGGAATTTCGATGAAATGACCGGAAATTGGGAAAATTATTTGATAACTCATTTTTCTAAAATTAAGATTTCTAATATTCTCTAACTCAATAAATAAGATAGAAATACACATTTTTAGCTAATAATAAGATATTAATATGATATGTCACATTGAATTTCCATCCAATCGCTCTAACAGAAAAAAAAGTATTGCTGAGAATCAGAACCAGTTTTGAAACTGAAATTAGAAGCCATTAATTTTACCTCTTAAATACGAAGAGAATGGTGTCAAGTGGAATAATAAAAGAGAAAAACATAGGTCAACAAAGGATACTAACGAAATGATATCTTATGTAAGAAATAGAAGATCGAAAGAATAGCTTAGAACTTGTATCTAACCAAAATACTTTCAACATAGAAAAGTATGTAATTTTAGAAATAGAATAGGACAGAAACACAATTCTTTCTAACATGTATGCTTAATAAATGCATTGTATAGCCTGTGATCCTAAAATATATGCTACACAAGACACAAACAAATCAACTAACACCAAGAAACTGCATAGCATTCATAAGCACAATCTATATCCAACCTCATAGTAGACAAATACTTACAGTCACAAAACTTGAAAAATAGCTAACTTAGCCCTCACACAACCGCACATACTCCTTGTAATAGAGAGAATGCACAAGAAAGCAAAGTTTTAAATTTTGGATTTCAGTTTCCTTTCGCCATAATGTTCGGAAAGAGAAATTTCGGAGAATTTTGGTGAAATCATCGAAAATCTTGGAAATAACTCTAAATTTGAATTTGTTTCCCAAAAACTAAGGTTTTTAATATTCACAAGTCAATAAAGAAAATAGAAATATACACTTATTTGTAAAATAGAATTGTAGATATACATTTAAACTAATATCATTGTCATTTTTTTAGAATGATGATATTATCATCATAATTGTAGAAGTTTATTTTATGTTATTGTATCTTTTATCTATTTCCCTTTCGTTTTGTGTACCGTATATGATTTGCCCATAGGCCTCTCCCTATATAAGAGAGCCTAGGGCTCAAGGAATAAACAAAACTCTTATTTTTTTCCCAACATGGTATCAGAGCAGCGATCCTAGACTGGAGCTCTCATACCGAACCCTAACCCTAACCCTTCCACCTTTACACGTCGTTCGCACCACCCTCTCCCACGCATTGCCCCATTCTCTCGCACGTCACCCGATTCCCCGTGCTCCACCTTCCGTGCCCTAGGGTCCCTCCCGTGCGCCTCTCCTAGGCCCGATGTACCCTGGGGCCCCTTCCCCGTGTGATGATGTCATCCCTAGGGTCCCGCTCCCCTAGGGTTCGACTGTTTCCTCTCTAAGGGGCCCATCGCCCGCGCTTCTTGGTTGATGGGTTTGGTTGTGTAAAGTCTACACATGCAACCAAACCATGTCATGTTAGTGTAAACCAAAGTTTATCTTGTCTACAACCCTAGTTGTCTCTAGTCACCATGTCAGACAGCAAGGTAGAAATCCCCACCACAGATGCCTTCAGAGATCATGCACCTATTGTGAATATGGATAGGTCCATTTACGAGTTATGGGCCATGCAGTTCATGAGCTTAATGAAATCGATGGGTAAGAAACATATTCTTACCGAGGACGAGTCAACAGAGTTGACAGGGTTGTATGCCTCATGGGAGACTGATGACGCATATGCTCAGGTCTGGTTGTCTGGGACTTTGATTCCAGATGCTGCTAACGATGCCTTGCACCAACCCATTGCCAAAGCCATGTGGGATATTCTTGTTGCCACGTACTAACAAGCAAGGAATGAGACAAAAATCCTACAGCTTCAGCATGACATCTTCATGATAAAGCAGAATGGTCGACCCCTGCATGCTTACTACACTGCATTACGGGGAATGTTTGAGAGGCTTCATAGCTTCATGACTCTCACAGCTACTCCAGAGCAATTGAAGACATATCGGAATGCCACGATGGTGGGAGTCAAACTGGCCTCTCTTGACTCACAGTGTGAGGTTGCTTCTTCTCAGGTTCTGGCAGATGCTGCCATTCCTCCCATGGAGGAGGCTTTTCGGAGATTGAGCAGAATCAACATCTCAAGTCCTGCTACTGTGCCAAATTCTTCTGCTATGGTGGCATCTCGCGGAAGAGGCAACCCATCTCAATTTCATGGACAAGGACCACGTGGTAGAAGTGGTCATGGTCGTCAATCACAGTGTACTTACTATCATCAGACTAGTCATGCAGAAGAAACATGTTACTCCAAGCATGGTTTCCCAGCATCTGCTCGTGCAGCAGAACAAATTCAGCATCATGGTGCTACACCCACAGTAGATCCACGATATGATGAACTTGTATCTCGATTGCGATATCATTTCTCCAGTCAGTTTTCCTCCACCTGTTTCAGAGAGCAGCTTGGACGTTGATACTACTGCAGAAGCTAGTTCCTCAAGTAGTGCTCATACTTCTACTTTCAACCAGGGTTCAGGTACCTTAGAATGGATTGTAGATTCAAGTGCCACACATCATTTGTGTGGAGACAGACATCAACTCACATCCTACAAGCAAGTATCACCAAGACGGACAGTGGTCATAGCGGATGGGACCCATTCTCCCATCACAGGACAGGGACAGATTGCCTTTAAACCTTCTATGCAGTTGCAGAATGTGCTTCATGCTCCTAATTTCTCAATGAATTTACTGTCAATTAGCCAGATTACTAATTGTTTTCCACACAATTAGATTATTATTATTCTTAAATATCAACATCTATCTAATTGCTTTCTTTTGGAAAAACTAAATTATGTTAGTATTTTTAATATATTGGATTGTACACACATTTGTTGACAACATTTTTGTTTCCTTTCATGTTTGACAGGCAAAACGCCTGCGTCGCAGTAGCTGGACAATGATCCCAAGCATCTATTGTTATACCCGATAGTACAGTTGTTACAGTTTTTGGTTCTGTTTATGTATAGTGCTTTTGTTTCTCTTCTGTTACTTTTTTGGGAGACATGTATACAATGTAATATTTTTTGGGGATTTTATCACTTGTGCCCCTCCGAGATATCGCAATTTCAGTTATGCCCCTATCTTTTTGGTAATATCAGTTGTGCCCCTCAAAACTTGCTAATTTATCACTTGTGCCCCTCGGGTTAGTGACCGTCCATCCACAGTGCAAACGGCCGTTAACTTTGAGGACATAGGCGGAATTACTTTAAAAAAAGGTTAGGAGGTCATTTTAACCGTCTTCCATCCTCTTCTTCTTCCTCCTCTTGCCCATCCTCTTCCTCCTTCTCCTCCTCCTCCTCCCTCTCCGCCCCCGCCCCTGCCACGTGTTGCCCAGCTCCGCCCCGAGCTCCCCTCCCCTCCCCGGCGCCGCCCCTCTGCCCCAGCCTCGAGGCAGCCCCGACCTCCCCCATCCCCTACGGCCCCTCCGCCCTCGTCTCCCCTCCCCGGCGCCGCCCCCTGCCGCCCCTCCGCCCCAGCCTCCAGGCCGCCCCGACCGCCCCTCCTCCCCCTGTGCCCTCGCCCCTCCGCCCTCGCCTCCCTCCGCCCAGACCTCCCCCGCCCCCTGCCCTCGCCTCCCTCCACCCTCGCCTCCCTCCTCCCAGACCTCCCACCGCCCCCCTTCCCTCGCCTCCCTCCGCCCGAACCTCCCTTCGCCCAGACATCCCCCCGCCCCCTGCCCTCACCTCCCTCCGCCCCAACCTCCCTCCGCCCAGACCTCCCCTCCGCCCCCTGTGCCCTCGCCTCCCTCCGCCCAGACCTCCCCCCGCCCCCTGCCCTCGCCTCCCTCCGCCCGAACCTCCCTTCGCCCAGACCTCCCCCCGCCCCCTGCCCTCGCCTCCCTCCGCCCCAACCTCCCTCCGCCAGACCGCCCCTCCGCCCCCTGCCCTGACCTCCCCCCGCACCTCCTCACCTCGCCGGTGCCGCCCCCTACTCCCCCTCCCCCTGGGCTGCACCCCCTCCCCCACACGCACGCCCCGCCTGCTCCCCCTCCCCCCTGCCCCGCACCGCCACCTCCCCTGCTCTGCACCGCGCAACCGTGCAACCGCGCAACCATCGTCAACCCCCTGACCTCCCGCAGCCACGCACTTCCCCCAGCCCCTGCCGCCAGCCCGCACCTCCTCCACAACCCCGCACCTCCTCCCCAACCCTCCTTCTCATTTGATTTTATTTTGACCATAATACCCCTCTTAACCACACCAAGGTTTGAAAAAACCATGGTTAAGTCAATTCATTGACGGTCAACTTGACGGAAGGGCACAACTGATGACGGAGAAAGTTTTGAGGGGCACAACTGATATTACCAAAAAGATAGGGGCATAACTGAAATTGCGATATCTCGGAGGGGCACAAGTGATAAAATCCCTATTTTTTTTGTTACATGTAAACTATATGGAAATTAATGAAATGAAAAGTTGGTGACACTTCTTGTTGGCTCAGTGGTTGTTTATATAAATTGTGAATGTCATTACGAAACGCGAGAACTTTCCCCTCATTTTCAGTTGAGTTAATGTGATCAATTAAGAAATTAACGCGATGAGCTCTGTGTAAACGGGTACCCAGATCCCCGAGGGCATCACGATATTTTTGGTGGCATGTCAGGCCTACATCCGAAAAGAGAAAAATCAGTAGTCTTTCCATTTGGACTTACCTAGATAGAAATTCATGAGGCTAAGTCGGTACTATGTTGCATGAGTGGGGCTCTTCCGTCACTTACTTGGGACTCCCTTTGGTGGGTAGACATCTTCGCACCTCTAATTGGAGACAATTTTCGACAGATTGGAGAACAAGTTAGTCGAGTGGATAGCAAGAATCATGTCTAAAGACGGGAAATTGATACTATTGAAGCACGTTCTACAAGCGATACATGTTTTCTTCTACTCCTTCCCGTTGACATGTGAAGAGGATTAAAACCACCATGAGAAGATTCTTTTGGGTTGAGGAGAAGCAAGAGAAAAGAGGGATTCATTGCATTGACTAGGAAACTATTTCGAAATTCAAAAAAGATGGAAGTCTAGGGGTTACGAAACTTTGAACAAAGCACTCCTTGCTAAGTGGGTGCATAGACTATAGGGGATTACTAAGGATTTGGTTTGCCATCCGATGCATAAAATTTATGATTTTCGAGGATCTTTGATGGTCAGCAATATACAGACACCTTCCTTAATTTGACAGGGGTATTCTTAGGGTTTGTTTGGTTGACAAGTTACCCTGAGTTAACCTGGCGTACCCCATGTTCTATCCATGCATTCTTGTGTTGGAATTAGTTGTATGGACTGTATAATTTCTTCGTTATAATATTTTTTACCCATCTTCAAATAAAAAATTAATATAAAAAACAAATTATAATCATTAAAAAGTTTGTATAACACACAATCAATGTCGCATGGCTCGCATTACATCACATTTATCATTCCATCCCTCACAACTATCCAAACAGCTACTATTCACAGGAGGATATCCCAACCCAACCTAGCTACCAAAAAGGCCCTCAAGGCCTTGCACAACTAGGTAGGTTGCTTCAACCGGTGTTGGCAGTGGAGAGTTGTTTAGATTCTGGTTGGACGATTGGACAAGTCTGGGCACACTGGGGGACCGTTACCCACATCTGTTTCCGCTCGCAGTGGATCGGAATGTATTAGTTCATCAGGTTTGGATTGTCGATTCATGGACATCCATCATCATGACAGAATTCTCGGACCAAAGACTGGACGACTTCTTAGTGTTACTTGCGGATCTAGCGGATGTTGAGGGCACCACTCAAGGGAGAGATCATTCATTGGACCAATGGAAGTTTTTTTATCAAAATGGCATATCGGATTTTTACTCGCAATCATTATATAATTCAGGAAGACTTAGGATGCAATTGCGAGAGAATCTGGAGTAATAACATCCCCCAAAGGTTAAGGTGTGGAGAAGAGAATGAAGACATGGATCATCTGTTCTTCAGATGCAAATCCTCGACATCGGTATGGAACAGAGTGTATGTCACTTGGCTTCATATTGACGACAGCACATCCTTTTGGAGCTTCATAAGAGCAGTATGTGGCCATTCACACGAGGACAATTCTTTACCCTTCACGCTTCTTGGAGCCATCTAGTGCTAGAAACAAATACGTCTTCCGCGGCCAATGTTTTTATCCAGCAAATGTGTCAGGTCATTACAGGGCCCTTATTTATAATAATTGGATTTGTGTTTGATTGTATTGTATGTTATTTTTAATTTTATAATATAACTTTATGTGGCGGGTCCCTTCTCGGGGACTTCTCCCTCTTTCTTCTTAAAAAAGATCTAGAAAAATCTGGCGCTTCTAATGAAACCCTAATCTGTGCAGCCTACAAGCATCGTGTTCAAATTCTGAGGATCAAATCACGTCATCGTCGAGTCAAGTTCAATCGTGAAGTTCCGAGTTGTTCAAGTTCTATTGCCAAGTTATGAAGCAAGGACTACCGCCAAACTGTTGCGCGCATCTAGAGATCATCATTGGTTCTCCAAATCTGCAAGCATTCCAAACCCTAGCGATGAATCAAGGCTTGCAACAATGGTCATGAGGAAGTGAAAAATCAAGAGCAACAACCATTATCGTTTTCTAAAAGTCGTGCTCCAAGTGGTGCCCTTCGCGCACACATGGTGCTCCTCAACAACGACCACAGATGTTGTTGAGGGTCTCCAGCGTGCCTTTAGCGGCAAATACTCCCCTGGCGCCACCTCTACATCATGCACTACTCCAGACCAAGTTCAAGGAAGAGGCGGCTCTCCTCGTGCGATCTCCAAGCACTCTGGAGTTCTCTTCCATTCAGAAGCAGCATCTTCATATGAAGTTGCCTCATCTACGTGGTGCCCGTGCCGCCCCAAGTCACCCCCTCGTCGATCGCAATCCCTCCACAAGATCTCTCCTCAAGCACATCGACTGCACGATTTAGGTGCCGTGTAGTAATTCCCGTCGGGAAGCATAATTGAAGAGAAAGGGGTGATACCCCTTCCAAAATAGAGGACTCTCGTTCTTTAGGCCCCAGCGGACCATGTGCTTCTGTAAAAGAAGGGAGGTCAAAGTTTTTAGCCCCATTAGGTCACAGATGCAAAAAAAAGAGCTCTATTGGGTTATGACAGAAAAAAGAGGGCCCTTGAATCAAAAAAAAGTCAAGAAAAAAGAAGAGAAAGATAGTTTAGAGAATAAATTGAAAATCCATGTTGAAATCCATGTCGAAAAGATCTGATTGCCTTAGGCAACTTCATAAATAGTATTTTAAAAAATATTATTTAGGAAGCTGTACCTATTATTTTATGCTAGTTGTCGGCTACCTAACACAACCCTCCTCAATTTACCCGAGCTTGGAACCGGTCATGGTTGAGTTAGAGAAGAATTTGAAAAGGTTGGAAAATATGATGTTTTGTTTTCCCCTTTTCGGTTTCTTCTCCTAACTTGGTCGAGCATCATATTTTTCGACAAGTATGGGAGAAAGGTGAAGTATTGTGTACAGCACTCAGATTGAGACTCTACCATCAAGGCACTCTATATTTAAATGACTCAGTTTCTCATATTTCTCCGATGAGGAGGCTATGTTCAGTCTCCCATCTCTAGCAATTATGAATTGCGGTAGGGGTACATGGCTTTCTCCAGTGATTGTGACCTCCATTAACTGATATTCCCAAGGCTCTCTTCAGTTTGACCCTTTCGGAGAGAAAGGAAAAGTTTGCACATGTTGCATTGAATTCCAAAATGTTGCGGGTCAGAGTTCTCCGAGGAGATCCATTCCAGTTCTAGTGAATCTGACAGATGCAGTACAGAGCACACATTCTCCGACAAGGAGACTTATTCCAACTCCGGTGATGTTGATAGATGCAGGACAGAGCACATGTTCTTCAACAATGAGACTCATTCCACCTCATACTCCGTCCCTTCAGTTACTCCTCACCAACATGACATGAGAAGCAACATACTTAACAGGCAACAAGCAAAGTTTGCGTTGAGTCAATATTGTATGTAGTGTCTTGTATTTTGTAAGTAAGTGTTTTCTTTCTATTTGTCCTAAATTGGCATTGCATACTCCAGTTTGAGGGGGAATGTTAGCATGCATTCATAGATGGATAATTGAATCCCTCCACATCTACTCATGTTAGTCATGCATCGTCTATTATTGGGAATTGGTCATATTGGTGGAGTTATTTAAGATGCCACACACCCCATGTATTCAGTGAGAGAGTAATAATAGAATATATGTATATAGCTCATAGTAGCCTTCTCTCATGGTTTCATCCCGCTCCTTATGAAGTAAGGTTCCGTGCAAATCATATGTTCTTACTTGTTCTTTATCATGATTATCTCTGATTATTACGTTTCTGCATTTTTGTTTTCAACAACTCTCCTTTAATCTTTATCTCTGGATTTTTATTTAGCCACTTACAAACCCTTTAATCCTTTGCCAACTCTAGTAACATGTTAGCTCATCATTGTGCATGTGTGCGTGTGCGTGTGCGTGTGCGGGTGTGGGCGTGTGAATTTAACCATCTCCTCATTGTATATTGTGAAAATATTCGATATATTTTTCATTTAATGTACAACGATAGAATTAACGTGTGCACCAACTTAAGAGGTTTTTTCTGTTTTGTAAATTACAAAAAAGTTTTAAAAATTTTTATGCACTGTATTAGAGTTTAGACATGAGTTTTTTTTTATTTATGCTCATGTGCAACAAACGAGGGTATGAACTTTTGTAATGCAATCAGTTTTAACAAAAGCTGCATGGTTCCAAATTATATCTTCAGAAAATAAGCAAAATGCGTGTATTTGCTAGATTAATTACCTTGTGAGAAACACCGGCAAGGTCATAATATTTTTGTGCAACTTTAAGGCATTCTGCATCTCTTTCACAAGCAACAATATGTCCTGAATCCGGTAAAACCAATGCAATAGCCAAGGAAGAGTATCCCTGGGGGAAAGGTCAATTGCAAAATGTGAACATCATGTAAGATGAAAATACCAGTTGATTGTTGCGAGCCCTAAAACATGAATATATCAGCAAGGATGAAATAACAACTTTTGGAAGATGTGATGTGATTCAAGTCAAAAATGTAAATGAGTAAAAGGATGCGCAATTAAATCTCACTAGGGTTCCTATGTGCATCCTTGTCTGTATTATCAATATGCAGATACTCGGCTCACCTTAGAAACTGCCTTTAATAGTTATTAATACAGTTTTTATGAGTGAATTTGAAGGTGGGTGGGCCGCCGAAAAGGTATGTCATTATACGGCAAGATAAACAAGGCATGATTTCCAAGGAAAATATCATGCAAGTACTATTTTAGATAATACAAAGCACAAGAATCATCATTATGGTTTTAGAACGAGGTAGATCACAATCTTGACTGTTGGATCCTAAAGTCCAACACAGACAAATTTAAAACCAAGCAATAAACCTGGGAAAAATTACATAAAATTTGTTGACAACGATGATCTGAACATAAAAGTACAGCTAACCAGGCATCAAAACATTATCATTCTACGTGGTTCAAGATTATCAAGATGACCACCATAAACCACATGAGATGCGGCCAGACAGCCTTGTTACTTCATTGTATCTTATCGCCGCAGCTAGTGATATAAGGCTTGGCATATAGGCCCCACTTACACCGCTCTCACAATACGCAAATTAAACTTATGAACACTTACTACAAAAGATGGACCTTTCATTCTCAGTGTTACACTATGTTAAAAATACAAAGCACAAAAATCACCGTTGTGATTTTAAAACGAGGTACATCAAAATCTTGAGTATTGAATCCTAATGTCCAACACAGAAAATTCTAAAACCAAGCAACAAAACTGAGAAAATATACATAGCATTTGTTGACAGCGATGATCTGAACATAAAAGTACAGATAACCAGGCATCAAACCATTATCATTTATATGGTTCAAAACAATCAAGATAACCACCCTAATCGCAGGAAAAGCAGCCTAATAGCCTTCTTACTTCATTGAATCTTTTCACTGTAACTTGTGATGCAAGGCTCTGCATATAGGCGCGCTCACACCTCCCTCACAGTAAGCAAATCAAACATTTTTTGATACCAAACAGGGGGAAACACTCTGTGGTGTTTTTCCCAGCCTTATAGATTTATAAAATAAAAAAGAGAAGATACCGGGTTACCTTACAGGAGCCATGACCCAAGAAAAGTCCTTGTATGAAAAGCTACATTCTCAAAATGAAACCGAGCAGAAGCAAAAATAACCACGGTTCTCGCTAACCAAATCGCCAACAAGCCGGCTAAAGGGAATAGAACCTCATTGAGTGGAAGCATCTTCGCAGCATATAAGTCCCAGAAGGTTTCATTATCCGTCGTGTTCATCCAATCAAGCTACAGATCTTGATAAAATGTCTTAAACTTCAGACAAGCGAAAAACAATATTGATGTCTTCAACCGCATTCTCACATAGTGGACATCTATCAGAACATCCCACGATGAATCTGGAGCATCTATCTCTAGTCAAAATTTGGCTCCTCAAAATTCACAAGAAAATAAAGATGTGGGTCGGCAACTTAGGTCTACCGAGGAAGTGGTAGTCACTAGTCACGGACAAGAGACCCTTGCAAAGGAGCCGTTGTTGTGTTAACCTTCCTATAAGCTTGCTTGAAGAGAAGGTACCCCCCTCCATAACTGTTAGAAAATAGGAATGTGGAAGCGTACCAGAGAAATAAAGATAAAACATACGAAGTTTTAGGGATTTTACGTGGAACCCTACTCCATAAGGAGCGGGATGAAACCATGGGAGAACACCTCAAAGGGTTGATAGTCTATTGCTTTTTGTCATCGGATACAATGGGTGTGGGGGTCTATATATAGCCTCCACTGAGTCTCCACATCCCATGGACGGTAGATGTGGGACTAAACTTTGGATGAGGTAAATGGATCCTGAAGAGAATGAGAACCAGCTTTTGCTAGCAAGTAAGGAATGTCAGTTGTAGAAAACCACTAAGCAAAAGTCGGTTGATCAAACAAAATACAGATAAAGTAGGACGGGGAGAGAGAGAGAGAGAGAAAGAGAAAAGATAAAGGTAAGCAGCTTCTCTCCTATTTTACCCTTAAACTAATTTTTATCCAGGGAAGCTCCCCTGGGTCGAAGTCGAGGAGGCAGAATAATTGTATTGCGGTTTTCGAGGAAAGAAAGGATTTCTGGATTTTCTTTTCTTCTTGAGGAATACAACAAAAAGACAAGAAAGCACTCAAAACTAACACACCTTTACAAAGATCAAATCAAGAAAAACATGCGATAAAAATCCACGAAAAATATCAAGAAACGTCACTAGGGTAGTTGTGTAACTACCCTAAAAAATTCGATGAAAAACACAACCAAAATAAGGACCAAGAATACCCTATAGTACATGGGTATAAGTACAAGAAAAGAAACATAATTCTATTACAAAATGGTCCCTGACAGGGACTGAAATAAAAGAAAAACTAAAAGATTTGCATTTAGGTCCCTGCACGGGACCTAAATGCAATTCTGGAAAGTTTTTGGAGCGAGCTGGTGATTCTAGAACTTCGTTGGACTTAGCATGCAATTTTCACACTGGTTCGCTTCAACGGCTGCGATTAGAACACGAGGCGCAATATGGATCGTCCAATGGAGACATGTGGCAGCAACCTGTACACCTGGGGTGTCCTTCGTGTTCTTCCCCCTTCTAGCAAGTGCAGCGGCAGCGCCTCCGTCTCCTCTTTACCTCAGGCGAACGACTGGGTTCTTTGGCCTCCTGCAGGGCCAGAGGGGTGTCTCCTACACCCCTCGAGCTCGCATGCGGGGGAGTGGCTCCGAGGTGGAGGGAAGCAGCGTCTGGATGTCGATGAAGATGGTGACTGGCAATGAACATCGGCTGGAAGGATGAAGTAGTTGATTGATGATTTTTTCCGAAGGAGAAGCTCCACATAATGGAACTAATCGCTCCTAATGTGATGAAAAACTGCAAGAGACATTTTGTTGCTCAATTCTAGTTTGAATCAGCCAAGAAAATCACAACTTTGCAAATTGAATATTAGTTTTCCAGAAAATAGAATAAACGTGAAAATGAGAGGAATGGATATCGATTTGGAATGAATGTGAGTTGGATTTATAGGGTAGTTTGGTTGTGCGTTTACTAGGGAGGTTACATATATCTAATGATGCGCTTAAGGATGCTAATCACGGCACGAGAATCGAGAAATAAAATGGAAAAGATGGATGCTGACCTATGGTTGCAGGGTATCTGAACCTCTGTTGTAGTCGCTCTACGAGGTGGTCTTCTCGGAGCTGGACGTGCGCAATGACGACAATGCAAGGTGAGCAAGGCCATAAAACATCTCCTCCGATCGTCCCTCTTCCACACAAGGCCTCTAGTCCAAATCAAGGCAGAGCATAGCGGGGAACGGTGGTTGACAGCCAGTTAGTTTCTGGAAGTGGTTAGCCCAGGAGAGTTTGTTATGAATGGCCGAATTGAGGGGCTTTTATAGAGTGATCGGAGGAGGAGTTGTTGAGAATCGATGACAGGCGTGAATCCAGATGGTTAGGAGAAGGGATTGGAAGGTTACGACCGAAGAAAGGAGTTAGGAGGTGACGGGTAGAATTAGACGAAGAGAGGTTGTTAGAACAGACCACCGACCTGTCTTCTTAAAGAAGAAGGCACCAGGTGCTGACACGTGTCAACACCTGGTTGGCCAGATGCGTAAATAGAATAATAAATAGATATTAAATAGTAAATAAGGTTATTTTAAATAGGTATAAAAATGAAAAATGTAATAATAAATCTATCTAAACTATGATATAATTACTTTTTATAAATAATAAATATTTTACGAAATATAAATATTATACATTAATGAATAGGTATAAATAATACTTGATAAATAGGTAAATGATTTTTCATTTAATAAATTAATAAATAATATACCATTTTATATTTTATTCATTATTAGGATAATAAATAAAGTATGTATGAGTTTTTGTAAATTTTAATAAATTAATGTAAGTATATTAATAAATATAGATATAAGTTATGTAGTTCAAATTTACCTATAAGTTAGAGTTTTTTATTTACTTAAAATAATAAATAAACTCCAAAAATTATGAATAAATCATGGTTAAACTACAAGATCAAGAAAATAATTAAAAAATATAAAATCATTAAAACAATAAATAACACATTCTAGATAAAATAAATAGCCCAGAAGTTAGGTCCCAAAACCGACTTTTTGCAAATGGACTCTGATTTTAGTGAAATCACCTCCATTAATTAGAGAATATTATTTTATGAAGTTTAAAGGTGAGTAGAGTGAAATTAGAGTTTGTATGAGAAAGTTATGATGTTCGGAAATTGAGATTTTGACAGTTTACAAGTTGGATTTCTTGGCATATATACAAGATGCTATTTTTAACTTATTTTTATATTTTTCTATACATTTTTAGAAGGGTTTTTATCAGCTGTGCCCCTCTGAGATATTCCAATATCAGTTATGTCCCTCCCTTTCTAGGAATATCAGTTATGCCCTTGACTTCTTGTCATTTTATCACTTGTGCCCCTCGGGTTAGTTGTCGTCTATCCCAACTGCAAACGAACGTTAACTATATGGACACATCAGGGATTAAATTTTAAAAAATTGATAGAAAAGTCAATCAATAATTTCTTCCTCCTCCCACGTCTTCTTCCTCCTTCCCCACCTCCCACATTTTCTTTCTCCTTCCCAGCCGCCCCAGCTCCACCACCTCGGATCCCCCTCTGCCCTCGCTTATAACAGCTCCTCCGCCCTTGAACTTGTTGCTCCTCTTGTCGTTGTGGATTGGAGGGGTGGTCGATGGAGGAACCACCTTCTCCTCCTCCATTGATGTCGCCCGCTAGAGGAGAAGGTCCCTTGCCGCCTCTATTGCCCTGAGTCGGCCCCTTGCTCTGCCCTCATGTCTCCCCCTCCTCCATCCCCGACCTCCCCCTCCCCCTCCGCCCCCCTCCTCCTCCGCCTCCCCCCCTGCCCCCAGCCTTATTCTTCGCCCATCTCTCCCCATCCTCCATCCCCTTATTGTACCTCTATACGTCCCTAAGCCTGGAGTCGTGGATCTGGAGCTGTAAGAAAAGAAAGGAGGGTTCTTATGCCCTAGCCGCGCGATAGAAACCCACCTGGAGCCATTCTTGGAGCCACTATGTGCCCCGCAATCCCCCACGCCCCCGCAGACCTCGACAAGCATGTTGTCTCCCCTCGTTGCTACACCGTTGTTGGCCTTTTACCCACCCCGAAATCATCCGCGCAGAAACACGATGAGGATATCTTTTTTGTTACTTTTAGTCGATGGTATTTGAGTTGTACGAGATTTGTACATGGTTTTTGCTTCGGTTCTTGTCTTCTTGTATCCGTGGATGTGGATGAGATTTGGCCGAAATGTTTCTTAACGGAAGCAGACTTCTTGAATTATAATTTATGACATGTCGCCTCCTCAAGAACAAGAGGATGATATAAGAGTTTCCAATTTTACCCTTCCTACCCAAACCACGGTTAGAAAAAACCATGGTTAAATTCAACTCATTTACGGTTAGAGTAACGAAGGGGCACAAGTGATAAAACAACAAGAAGTTGAGGGCACAACTGATATTCCCAAAAATGGAGGGTCATAACTGATATTGGAATATCTCAGAGGGGCACAACTGATAAAACCATTTTTAGAAATAGAGTTTGGTTAAAAAGATGTTCATTTGAATTAATTAAAAATCAATGAAGTTTTGATATTTATTAGATAAATAATGAAGAGTGTATAGTATGTGAAATTAATTATTTTTTTATTATTTTCTTTCCTTATCTCCCCCTACTTATTTGTTTGTCGGCCAATCCATGTTAACTCGGTCTCGAGAGTTAGGTTATAAATATATCTTTCAGCTATTTTTATAAGTCACATTGTACATATATACATATCTAAAATTTTCCTTTCTTTTATTTTCTTTTTTTTTATTCTTTTATTTATTTACATGATTTTAATGCATAAAAGTGCATTTTTATTCATGAGTAGAGTTTTGTTAAAAAAAATAGAAATTAATGGATATTTACATGTATTTATTACGGGTTTTAAAACAAAATGCAGAAAGAAGTTAATGAATCATGGATTCATCAGAGATCCATTTACCCATCTACAATATAAGAGGCGCACAACCAAATACTCCAACACTCCCCCTCAATCTGGAGCATGCAATGCTTTGCTTGGACAAACAGAAAGAAACTCAACTCAATACACGACACTGCATATAATATCAACTCAACGTGCACAACTGTCGGCTGCTGTTGAGGACGTTGCTTCTCATGTCGCGCAAGTGAGGTGGACGAACGGGCTGGAGTGAGTCAAACTGAATCTCCTCATCGGAGAGCATGTGCTATGTGCTATGCATGTCAGAGTCACTGCAACTGAAATGAGTCTCTACACAGAGAACTCTGGCACGCCACAACATGAGGACAACTGCTCCATCTCTGAAAAGGGTCAAACAAAGAGCGTCGCTAATTATCCATACGCAGATCTCTGAAGATGGGTCTCTCTCTCATAGGGACATCGAAGTGGGTTCTCTCTCATAGGAACCTCAGAAGGATCTCGTACTGGAGTTCATGATCGCTGGAGAATGGAGTCTGAAGAAGTCTCCTTGTCGGAGAAATGGGTCTCTCCCATCTGGCACAGAGAATGGTACTCTACTCTGGAGTCCCTATGAAGAACATGAAAACCCTAGCCAGCATGGCATAGGGAACGGTCATCTACTCTGGAGTCCCTATGGCTCACATGAGAACTCTGGTTGAAAACAAGAATGATGGGGAACACGACAAATGATAGCATACATGTGCACATCTGAAAATGACCGCATACATGTGCATGTCCGAAACTTAAGACTCGGAAGCATCTGAGGTCGAGTCTGATATCTGAACATCTGTAGAGTCTGAACAACTGAAGGCATCTGACTAGAATCTGCACTGGCATCTGGAGACTGAAATCTCTGAAGTTTGGATAGTAGTTTGGATATGAACTGAAAGTGGTGATGACGTATGATGCCGAAGAACTCTATACTCCCCCTTTCTCCCATACTTGTAGGAAAATCAATGGCATCGACAAAGTTTTGGGAGAAGACAATAAAATGGGGAAAACATCACATAAGCTGATTACATCAAAAAAATCTCGACTTTCCTTTTTTCGTATACCCTTTTTTTTGTACGCAACTCTCCCCTTTCTTTGTAACTTTTTCTTGGCTATTTTCTCTTTCTCCCTTTCTTAATAGTTGTCAAAAAAAATTAAATCAAATCCTCTTTTAAAAAAAAACAAATCTCCTTTTTTTAATAAAGCCACTCTCTCTCATTTTTTGATACACGGCTTAATTGGGCTCATATTTAGGGTTCCCTTGTGAACCCTTTCTCATACGAACAGCCGTCCACGATGGGGGGTTTTCTCTTGTTGCCACCTTCTGAGAGAAATGGAGAATGGAAGGGAGCCCCTGGAGGCTTCGATGTGGCGACGGTGGCTTGGAGAGGATGATCGGCAAGAGATTGTGTCGCCTTGTGCTGCTTGGAGGGGAGCCACAATGGGGCTTGCGTGCACGGAGGAATCTCTTTGAGCCGTTAGGGCTCGCCTACACACCCTAGAGGAGGCGTGAGTCCGATCGCCGCCTGGCGATGTGGGAGGCACCGCCTGGCAATGTGGGAGGCACCACCTGGAAGAGTTCTACAAGGATGTTCCTTCACCTCTACTAGAAGGGTGCAAAGAGGAGACAACGCGACGAGGGGACTCTGCCTACGCGAGATGTTGGTGCTCCAGGTTCACTGCCTAGGGTTTTCCCAGCAGAAACGATCTTTGGCGATGCTGCTACTCCGCCTAAGCATGGTGAAGTTGCGCGATCTCGAGCCCTCCTGGATGATACTGATGACCTCGAGCCGCATGGAGTCATCTTTTAGATATGTCGATCGCGATTTAGGTCGCTTGGAGAAGTTATCACCACATGAAGGGAGACTCCTGGAGATGTAGATCTGGAACCTCCGCAAGAAAAATATGATGATCTTCATAATATGAACCGATCATGTCGGTCGGTGGAGAATACTACGCAAACTGAAAACAGATCTGATTATTATTGACGATGTATGCGCGGATAAGCAGAATAATTCTTGATCGGATACGTGCATGCAAAATTAGGATTTTACAAAAAAAACCCTAAAATAGGAATGCGGATAAGCAGAATAATTCTTGATCGGATACCCTGCTCTTGAAAGAACCACAAATAACCCTCGCTAATAAATCTACAAGAACAATGAAGAATTGAATCTCGATTCTCGAATATAACTTGAACAAAAAATCTTCAACAATAAATCCATGAGAATCGAACCTGCTCTGATACCATATTAGAAAATAGGAATGTGGAAGCGTATCAGAGAAATATAGATAAAACATATGAAGAACAAGGGATTTTACGTGGAACCCTACTCCCTAAGGAGCGGGATGAAACCACGGGAGAACGCCTCAAAGGGTTGATAGTCTATTGCTTTTTCTCATCGGATACAATAGGTGTGGGGGCATATGTATAGCCCCCACTGAGTCTCCACATCTCACAGACGGTAGATGTGGGACTAAACTCTGGATGAGGTAAATGGATATTGAAGAGATCCATTTACCCATCTACAATATAAGAGGCGCACAACCAAATACTCCAACAATACCAATGGTCACGACCTATTGTCGGACCCTCCATATGTCTAATAGAATCAAGCAGGATAAGGAGATCCTCCACCCTTTGGTCTGAAAGAGAAGAAGTAAAAGCAGGTATCCAAGATTTGTTATCCCAGCAATCTGTTACCAAAGCTAGTTTATTTACTGCCAGGGAGAAGAGTCGTGGGAAACGGGTCGCAAGCTGACCATTATCAATCCAGTTATCTGTCTGGAAAGCAAAGGCATGTCCATCCCTCACCTTAAGCTAGAATAAATCGGGCATTGAGGCAACAAAGAGCAAATTCCCTTCCACAAGGCTGAAGTGGAAGTGGAAGGGTATTGCATAGGAAGGTCCATTGTATTTACACCATAAAGGTTACGAATAAGTTTGCAACATAAGCTTTCTTCCATGCCCCATGTCCTAGCAACACACTTCAAAAGAATGCATTATTCATGGTCTCCGAGAGATGGACTCTACGCTGCCTTCCTCCTTTGGAAGAGCGATTGTCATCCAGTCAACTAAGTAGACATCATTGCATGCCTGATCACCATTACCCCAGAAGAATCTATGCATAATCTTCTTCAATCATTGTCGAACTCCAACTAGAAGTACCTTGATGACATAAAAAAACACTGGAATGGCAGTAAGTACTACCTTTATGAGAACAAAATGTCTGTTTAGAGAGCAAATTGTCTTCCAACCAGCCAGCTTCTTCTCAATCTTCTCAATAACAGGTAGCCAATCAGTAGCTCTAAACATCTGCTGGTCAAAGGTCACCCAAGGTGCGAATAGGAAGGGAGCTACGCTATGTGCTCAAAGCCTCTTCACAGGCTAAAATGTCTGACTATGATAAACCAAAATGGAGCACGCTAGACTTCGCATTGTTCACAGCCAGACCAGAGAGCTCGTCAAAGATAGTGAGCACAGTAGCCATTCCCATAGCCTCATTCAACTATGCTTCAGCAAAAACGAATGTGTCATCTGCATATTGTAGTAGAGGTATAGATAATTCACCTAGAGAGTAGCCTGAGGTGATGCCATAGGTAATGCCCTGACTAGTTGTCTGATCAACCATACGGACAAGAACATCGACTACAATCACAAAGATCATCAATGTCAACGGGTAACCTTCCTAACTCCATGTTGAGGCTGGAAGAAACCCCCTTCTGGGTGACCATTAACAAGAACGAGTAAGAGGTCGTTGTTACACATCTCTTCATCCAAGATATCCAGAGTTCTAGGAATCCTCTCTCTGCCATGGCAAACCATAGAAAACGCCAATTTACCATGCCGTAAGCTTTTCAAAAATCCACCTTCCATAGTAGACCGCCAGTATGGAGAGATGATTTGCCTACCAACGATGAAGGCGGATTGCACTAGAGAGATGATTTTTTTCCATAACACAGTTCAATATATTGGCCAGAACTTTAACTACAATAAAGTACATGCATTAGATAGCGTAATAGGGTGGAAGTCCTCCACCCTCTCAGAGGTCTCCTTTTGGAGGAAAAAAAAGTGCCTTGTTCACTCTATTGAACCCCGAGTTGCCCTTCATAAACGATACCACTACATTTGTTACCTCCACTCAAACCAATTCCTAGAACTCTCGAAAAAGAGAATCGGGGAATCCGTCTAGGCCAGGCGCACCATCTGCATTTAGCCCCCACACTGCTGCCTTAACCTCCTCATTCGTGGTTCCACGCACCAATTGAGCATAAGATCTTCTAGCATTTGGGTTCCCCTTTCTTGTCCATCTCCATGATTTGTTATCTAGCCTACAAAAGAAAGCATGGAAGCACTCTACAAGAGCTCTCCCCATGTCTTGATTACCTTCAACTCTCATGTCATTGATCAGTACGCTACTGATTAGGTTATGTCTCCTACCACATACAATTATGTAAAAATATGTATTCATATCACCTACCTTGAGCAGTTTTGCCTAGATCTCTGGCACCACTCCACAGTATGCTTTTTGTCCTCTTCAACAATTACTTTATGCCAATTTGTTTTTCCTGCAACTCAAAAGGGGTTAGATATCTGATGTCTTCAATAGCATCCAACCTGGACACCTCACACTCAGCTTCTGTGTGACGCACCCCCTTCTGTTCCCGAACCTCCTTCTTGTAAGTGCAGAGTCTACTGCGCAAAGATGACAATTTAGCCGTCATATGCTTAGTTGCATATCCAGTGCATTCTACATCTAGGCAATGTTCACCTAATATACTCCTGTTGGGAGAAGAAATTTCCATAGCATTAGAATAGACTGAGGGCTCTCTTATATAGGAGAAAAGCCCTTGGGTTAATTACAAACTTACTCCTGAGAAAGGATAATAACATAGAATAAACATAGAAACATATATAATTATCTTAACACTCCCCCTCAAGCTGGAGCATATATATCTATCATGCTCAGCTTGGAACAGCACTTCTGAAATGGACCTCGAGAAAGAGCCTTGGTGAAGATGTCGGTTGTTTGATCCCCTGTTGAAATATGAGAAGTAGCTATGAGCCCTTTCTGTATCATGTCTCTGGTGTAGCGATAGTCCACCTCAATATGTTTTGTTCGCTCGTGAAAAGCAGGATTATTAGCAATGAATAATGCAGCTTGATTATCACATAAGAGTCGCATTATAAGAGGCGCATCAATAGTAAGATCAGTTAACACCGATCTAACCGACATCATCTCTGTACTTCCTTGTGCCATGGCCCTGTACTCTGATTCTGCACTTGATCTGGCTACTACAGTTTGCTTCTTGCTCTTCCACGAGACAAGTGAACTTCCAACAAAGACTGCAAATCCCGATGTAGACTTCCTATCTATGGGACAACCTGCATAGTCTGCGTTTCAGCACATGTTGTCACCTCCAGGGATGTATCCCTACGGAATAATAGACCAGTACCAAGTGAATTCTTCAAATATCTCAAAATCATGTAAATGGCATCCATATGCACCTTTTTGGGTTGTTCCATGAACTGGCTAACCTTGCTCACTGCAAACATGATATCTGGTCTGGTGATAGTAACATATAGTAGCTTCCCAACCAGTTCGTTGTATCTCCGGCTATCTACTTCTTCAGTATCCTTATCATATAGTTTCATACTCGGGTCCATAGGTGTAGTAGCAGGCTTGCATCCAATCATACCTGTCTCAGAGAGAAGATCCATCACAAACTTCCTCTGAGTCATTACTAGACCCCGCTGGTTTCTGACAAATTCTAGCCCCAAAAAGTAACGAATAGTACCAAGGTCCTTAGTCACAAACTATTGACCTAGGAATTCCTTGGCTATTCCAATGCCCTGAGCATCATCACCTGTAACAATTATGCCATCTACGTAAACAAGAATGGCAACCGTACCTTTCTTTGTCTTCTAAACAAACAGTGTATGATCCGCAGTAGATCTCACAAAGCCATGGTATTCAATCAACTCCGATAGCTTCTGGTACCACACTTTCGGACTCTGTTTCAGCCTATAAATCGCCTTATGTAGCTTGCACACATTCTGGGACTCCCCCTCAGTACCAAACCCAGGTGGCTGCTACATGTATACTTCTTCCTGTAGGTCACCGTAGAGAAATGCATTCTTGACATCAAGCTGATATAACGGCCAATCTTTTGCAACTGCTACAGACAGTAGTATCTGCAGTGTAGAATGTCTCGCGACTGGAGAAAACGTGTCCTGGTAATCCACCCCATAAGTTTGGGTGAATCCTCGTGTCACTAGTCGTGCTTTGTAGCGATCCACGCTACCATCTGCGTTGTTCTTGACGGTGAATATCCACTTACAACTGACAATCGAAGCACCATTGGGAGCGGGAACAATGCTCCATGTTCCTCTAGACCGTAACGCTGCCATTTCTTCTTCCATTGCCTGACGCCACTGCGTGTTCTGTAGGGCCTCTGTGTACGTACGTGGGATAGTAACTGCGGATAGTCCCACTACAAACCTCTTATAATCATCAGATAGATGACTTAGAGAGACATGCGCCGCCATCGGGTAGGTAGCACACCTACGTCGAGGCTTCCTGAGGGCAATAGGAAGATCATCATCCCTACTGTCCTGACGGTCTAAGTCACCATGCATGCCATGAAGAACGTCTGTAGCATCAGATGGAAACATTTTATCCTGACATACATGTGGCGTGCTGGATGATATGGACGGCCTAGGAGCAGAGGTGCCAGTATTCGACCTGAGAGTGTAAACCAAAGGTAGGAAACATTGTGGAAGTGCTGGAGGTGGTGGTGGTGGTGGTTGACGTTGTGTTTGGTGCTGAGTACCATGAGATTCATTTGGTGGAAGGGACGGTGGAGAAGGAACAACAATTTCCTCTCCAGTAGTACTATTGGATAGCATGTCACCTGTGGGAGAGAAATACATAATGGATTCAAAGAAGGTAACATCAACACTGACATGGTATCTTTTGCCAACAAGATCATAGCATCTATACCCTTTTTGGGTGCGAGAATATCCGACAAACACACATTTGACAGCTCGAGGTGAGAGCTTGTCACGACCAGGAGTGAAATCATAGACAAAAACCACACACCCAAAGACTCTGGGAGTAAGAGAAAATAGGTCCTTCTCGGGAAACGCAATCAAGAAGGGAATTTTCTCACCAAGACTAGTAGATGGCATATTATTAACCAAGTAACCAGCGGTGAGAACCGCATCCCCCCGAAAAGAATGTGGTGTACGACTCTGGATCAACAATGTGCGCGTGACATCAAGAAGATGGCGATGTTTTCTTTCCGCCACACCATTCTGTTGTGAAGTATAACTGCATGACGTTTGATGAACAATACACATCGAACTTAGAAACTCTGATAAGTTAAGAGTTGTAAATTCCAGTGCATTATCTGTACGAATGAATTTGACGTCTACAGAGAAAACATTTTTGACTTCCAAAAGAAATTTTTTTATAATAGCACCTGCCTCAGATTTGTGTTCAACAAGAACATCCACGACACTCTAGAATATCATCGACAGCCATCATATAATAACGATGTCCCTGATGATCAGGAATACGACTCGGACCCCAAATGTCAAAGTGAAACAACTCAAAGGACCGACTACTATAACGACTCGGACGACTCGGAAAGGAAGAGCGATGATATTCCCAAGCTGACAGGCTTCACAATGCAATGTAGTGCGGGTGGAGATCTGTGGTAGAACATGACACAGCTTCTGCAGCGGTAGATGACCAAAGCGAAGATGCCAGAGTAATGGTGAAACGAGTCCAGAAGGAAGAGTAGCAGCACCAGCGCATGATGGTATGGCAAGCCTATACAAACCTCTTTGCTCACGGCCATGTCCAATCACCCTGCCAGCCAGTATGTCCTGAAACACAAAAGAGGATGGATCAAATATGGCATGACAATGGAGATCTCTTGTAAGTTGACTAATGGACAACAGATTCATCTGAAAGTCAGGTGCATATAAGACATTCTGAAGAGTAGGAGAAGGTGCAATAGATATCTCCCCCTATCCAATAATGGGCAATCGAACCCCATTGGCAATGATAACTGATCTGCCAAGTGAAAGAGCTCTGTAGGTAGAAAATTGCATCCTGTCGCCACACATATGATGAGATGCCCCGGAGTCCATAATCCAATCTGTCAGGTCTGAATATGAACTATTAGTGAGCGCATAATGAGTACCTGAAGAGCTAGACGACGCTCTGGCGGATGCGGCAGCCTCTGTGGTACCTGGAGACGAAGATGCTGGAGTAGACATCATCTCTCGGGGCCTGGATATAATGTCATCTAGGCAAGTGTCAGATGTAGGTGCTACGGAAGTCTCTGTCTGCTCAGCAACTCGTGCTGAGGCTGGATAGCCATGCTATGGAAGCATGCCTCCTCGGAGTGGCCAGGACGATGGCAGTGAGCACATGGGTCACGATGTCTACCACCTCCGCGACCACGCGGTCCGCGACCGCGAAAATGAGATGAACTTCCTCTGCCTCTAGTAGCAGCCGTAGCCGAAGGAGTAGGCTGTGCAGTTGTCGTTGAAGTAGTAATCCTGCTCAGGCGCTTATAGACCTCTTCCATAGGTGGAATAGTCTCTCCAGTCAGAAGTTGAGTACGAGTTGCATCGTATTCAGGATCAAGAGAAGATAGAAACACTCCAGTCATGGTGGCGTTACGATACGCCTGTTATTGCTCTGTGCTGGTAGTGATGGGCATGAAACTGTGTAATCTCTCAAACATGCCCCACAGGTGAGAGAAATGAGCACGTAGCGGGCGACCATTCTGTTTGGTCGAGAAGATGTCGAACTGCAATTGAAGTATCTTGCTTTCATTTTTCGACTGGCCATACGTATCCGCAAGGATATCCCACATGGCCTTCGCCATGGGCTGATTCACAATATCATTGGCTATCTCCGTAGTCAATGTCCCGAAGAGCCATATGCGGGCATAAGCATCCTCCTGTTTCCATTTTGCGTTAATCCCAATCTTGTCCGTCGGCTCGGAGTCAGTCAATATGTGCTCCTTATTGTGGCACTGCATGAGGGTATGGAACTGCATAGACCAAAGCTCGTAATTGGTCCCATCCATCTTCACAATTGGGGTTGGGCCTTTGAATGCACCCGAAGATGAGAAACGTCACCCTTGTTTTCCGCCATGATACAGAAAAACCATGAAACACAGACCAACTGAGGGATAGAATGAAAGATCTTTGTCTACAAATTCATAGATGAGATAGGTTGTATGTGCAGACTCATACAACCATCTCTACCTCCACAAATGTGCCTCTACCCCGGCAATAGAGGTATTGTTCTTCCCGCCTAGGTCTGTGCACGGACCTCTAGGCTACTCCCCGGCAGTAGGGGCCCCTTTTGGGTGAGACTGGAAGCCGCTACGGTGCTCGGGAAAGCAAAGGACGCTGTTGCGGCGATCTGGGCAGCAGGTAGCGCACAGGGGCGCGCAATGCAAGGGTTTGGAGCGGCGCACAGCACGGTGCAAGGGAGGATGCACCGCACGGGGGCGGTGCCCTGGAAGGTGCGACGCGCAGGGGCGGTGCAAGGGAAGGTGCGGTGCTCGGGTGCGGCGCACGGAGGAGGAGGTGGGAGAAGGGGGCGGCGGGTTTAGGGTTAGGGTTTTTAGGTGGGATGCGGGAACCCCGGTCTAGGACCGTTGCTCCGATACCATGTTGGGAGAAGAAATTTCCATAGCATTAGAATAGACTGAGGGCTCTCTTATATAGGACAAAAGCCCTTGGGTTAATTACAAACTTACTCCTGAGAAAGGATAATAACATAGAATAGACATAGAAACATATATAATTATCTTAACAACTCCGAATGTTTTTTTCTAACAGCTAGGACCTCTCAAACATGAATAATGAACGGGGCACCCCACTTTCGCCAAAGTCCCATATCAAAGGGGTATAGACGAGCGAGAGCTCGTTCTGGATGAGACCTAGAACAAAGGAAACAACTCCAAAAGATAGGAGGATATCATGAAGCGATCTAGCCGTGAGCAGTAACTATAGTTCTACAATGGATTTAATATCCATAGCATCCACAAACTCATGTTCCCAGGTCATTTATCAACTCTATGAAGTCATTTGAGCATGGATCATGGCCTCCTCGCAGACATGGACGTTTAGTGAGGTGAAGAGTGTTGCTGAAGTCACCTCCAATCAACCAAGCAAATTCAAAGAATCTTTGTCTAATACCACACATATTAGCTCATAATTCATCAAAAGTGCGGCCCATAAACACAATAAATGAGAACAAAAAAGTCATTTAATCGATTGTGCAGGAAGATCAATTGCAAAAATCTTCCTTTATGTTCAGCGATGAAGGAGAAACTTGTTCTCTCGAAGCAATTATTGTTCCTCAGTTAGACAAGTATCGTTGATAGCACTAATATCCGAGAATTGTTGGATTCCCAGAGAAGTCCGCAATGAAATATTCTAGGTATTAATTTTTGTTTTCTTGTAACAGATGAATATCACAAATGTGGGAAAAGGCTTTGTTGTTGTTGTGCAACAGAAAAATATCACAAATCCAAGATCAAATCGAAGATCCCCTTGATCTCCGTTTTCTCCGAGTTACCCAGACCCCTCATATTCCAACTCAGGACCTTCATTGATTCACCATAGACTCGCCCTCGGTTGGAACCACCCCTGTAAACTTTGCTGCCAAAAGTTTGTTTTCCTACCGCCTTTTCGAGCTTGCTTGTTCATCAGTTGCTGGTTCAGAAGGTGAAGACGTCCTGGAAGGTCCATGTTTACTTTTTTTCCGTGCCCTATGTCGCTTCATTTTTCCATCAACCCTTCCCCAACTTATAGTGCTCAAGGAACTAGATGGAGCCAACGCTTGCATCATTCCTCCCAACGTTTCCTGGTTTGGATCCAAAAGAGATGGATCCACCATCGATGGCATCGCCGGAATATCTTCTCGATGCAGTGGTGTGGAGAGAACATCATCCAAACAAATAGAGCTTTCTGTTAGAGCAAATGATACCTCTGATGTGTTATTCCATAGAGCCCTTGGGTCTCTTATATAGAGAGAAAACCCTTGGGTAAATTACATAGACGTACATGAGATAAATTAAAAATACGCAACAGTACATCATGACATAACATAAACCTCTACACTATAACGTAAATCTCTACACTCCCCCTCAAGATGGAGCATAGATATCAATCATGCTCAGCTTGGAAGAACATCTCTGGAAAGGTCCTCTGAGCAATGGTTTGGTAAATATATCAGCAGTCTGGTCCTCTGAGCTGACGTGTGAGGTGGAAATCAAGCCCTTCTGGATCATGTCTCTAGTATAGTGACAATCTACCTCTATGTGCTTCGTTCTTTCATGAAAGGCTGGATTATTGGCAATGAATAATGTTGCCTGGTTGTCACATTGAAGATTCATGGGCAAGGAGACATTTACATTCATATCTTCTAAGACCGCTCGAAACCCACATCATTCTGTGCTTGCTTGTGCTATAA